>CAAKHC010013301.1:8880-32385 GCA_901007825.1 Macroramphosus scolopax
GAACAGAGCGAGCTCCGAGAGGGGGAGTTTATCTCGGAAGTCTGGAACGCACTCGAGGTGTCAGAGGTGTGTTTCCTGAACTGATCCGTTATTTCCAATAATAGAAACATGACATTCAGAGTTGCGGCCTCCATGAAAAAAATGAAAGGATCCACAGTATTGATATCCTGGGGAGGACCTGGATATAATTTAATAATAATAATAATAATAATAATCCTTACACTTGTATAGCGCTTTTCTAAGTACTCAAAGCGCTTTACAATCACATTTACACCCTATCACCCATACATACCGGTGATGGTAACTACATTGTAGCACAGCTGCCCTGGGGCAGACTGACAGAAGCGTGGCAACCAATGTGTGCGCAACGGCCCCTCTGACCAACACCAAGCATTCACTCTCATTCACACTCATTCACACTCATTCATACTCATTCATACTCATTCATACTCATTCATACTCATTCATACTCATTCACTCTGCATGTTTTTGGGAGGTGGGAGGAAACCGGAGTGCCCGGAGGAAACCCACGCGGCCACGGGGAGAACATGCAAACTCCCACAGGTCATACTGGGAAACGAACCCAGCACCTTCCGAGACCGGGAATCGAACCCAGTACCTTCTTACTGTGAGGCAGTGATCTTAACAGTGATCTTAACCACCAGTGATCTTAACCACTTTGCCACCGTGCCGCCACAGGAACGGTATCTTTTCTTTATTGTACTTGTTTGCTGGTGTTGCAACACTGACTTCCATCCCCCCAACTTCACTTTGCAAGGCTTTCTGCATAAGTGAGACACAATACGTGTGAGAATGTGAACAGATTTATTCGGAATAATTGGATGTTTTCTTTCACTGTGTCCTGATGTCGTTATCGGTAGCAGAAACGTGGGGTTGAACACTGTCAGGTAGCAGATTCCCAGCTGGCACTGACCGTCGTTTGCACCAGTTAAAGTGACAACCGGCCAACTGTATCAGCCAAAAGTGTTTACTGTGAACCGTCTGAGTAGCTTGATAACGGGCCAACATTCAACTTGTGCGGTGCCATGTTATAGTTCTCTCTGTGGCTGATACCAACAGTCCAAAGCTCTGAAGCTGTGAGAGGAAGAAGTGAATCTTTAGTGCCAAAAAAAGTAAAATTCTCCAATCAAACTCTCATCACATCCGTAATTACTATTCTGGACTGATACCAATACTGATACTGATATTTTACTGAGGACTGGGTTTTGCATCGTGCATGTGAATTTGACTGTGCACGTACAAACACAATGGCAACCCACATATTAAACCAAAAATACCAAGACCAACACCAAGCTACTGCAGCGCTTCCTCAGAATATTCACATTTAATCAATCAAGGTACTCCAGCCTCTTCCTGGAGGTGCTTTGGGCACCTCCAACTGGTGGGAGGCCCCGTGGTCGACCCAGAACAGGATGGAGGGGGAGAGAGTTCTGCTGGGGAGAGAGACGCCTGGAGGACCTGACTCAGCCTGCTGCCAAAGTGACTCGAATCCGGATAACCGGAAGAAATCTGATGGATGGATTCATGGATAGATGAGTTTTAGAGGCCAAAACATAATAGTCAAAAACTTTAGTTAACCCTTGTCTGGTGTTTGTTGTTACTCAGCCAATGTTCATGGGTCTGGTGGACCGGCCTCGTTATTGGGTGTTTAAATCAACACAGCCAGAACAATTTATGTAAAAAATCATTTGCCATATACCTCATTCACATTTATGAATAAAGGTGCTTTTCGTTTTTGGTGATAAAATGTAATAAAAGTGTTCTTTTATATGTTTTTTTCCACAGAAAATGAGCCAAGGACGGCGAGTCTGAGGTTGGAAAAAGAATTAATAGCATAATCTTTCTTTCAGTAAACATTAAAAACAGGTTGGACACCACAGAGGTTCAAATAAAGTCCGGGAGACGCTGACCGACCGCTTTCGTCTTAGATGAGTGGGGTCAGAAGTTCAAGAGGCTTTCACCAACATGACCCAGGTACCGCTAAAAGAAAATATACTGTAGAATCGATGAATATTCACGTCTGCTGGTTTGCTGCTGGAGACAAAACGAAGGATTTGGTGAGAAGAACAGATGATTCACTCCGTGTCCTCCGCAGCTCGTGAAGGACTGTCTGGGTTGTTGCTCTTTTCTCTGCTTCTCTTTGTGTGTCTGATGTGTGTGTGTTTAAGTATCCGTGCCCATGAGGTGAGTAATTGTCGTGCTCAGAGTGCACGTGATGTGATGTTGTGTGCTTCGGACAGGCCTAACATTTAGCTATTTCAAAACGTACTGAGCCAGGAGTTGGATGTTGGCAGCGCGGCGGCCGAGCTGAGGTGATCTGTCGCAGTGACCCACTCAGCCGGCTGTGAGATGGTACAGCCGAGCTGACAGGCCTCCGTTACCTCGGGTCATACTTAAGATTTGGCTTTCCACCCAGCCTTTTTTTTTTTTTCTGCACACATGGCACTATATGATATCTGTCCCTCTGCATTCAGTCAGATAAATACCAAGAGGTGGGCGAGGAACGAGCTCGTAGAGGTGGACGTTCTGTTCTCCCATCAAGGAGGTGGAGCAGATTGGGAAAATGGTATAAGCAAGGCATACATACATACATGTGAAATATTATATATATATCATTATTCTGTCCAAGCTAATGCAAACAATGCATGACATTTCAGCTCATTTTAATACTTTAATCCGTGTTTGGAGGAAACAGATCAGTACGAAGGCGATTATATCCCTCTGGTGAATTTCTTATTACGTGTATTTACTTGTCATTTTATATTTGCATTCAATATATTTACATACCACTTCATCGTCAACCAAAGCACGATATACTCAGGCTTCTTTTTCCCTCTTTAACGCCTTGTAAAATGAAGGCATGTTCTTTTTTAACGAAGGTAGAAGTCAAAGCAAGTCTCCATTAAAGGGAAGCGGTTGCCCTGAGAGCATCGGGCGTCTGTTTGAAAGACAGAACTGTCGGGCGTTTGAGCCGGCGTACAGGATGTGAATTAGTGATGAAGAGGTCGACCCGCAACCTGGTTATTGTGGTTTGAACCGTGTGCCAGTGTTTTGTATCATAATGTTAGTTGTTTAAAAATAGAATATAAAAAATCTTATATAATACATATTATAATAATATGAATATGTAATATCCTATATTATATCTTCTAACATTAGACAACTGTAGAACTGAAGAAAACTTCCTGTCACACCAGCATGTCAGAAGAGAACTCATATGTTGGTGAGCGTCAGAATCTTCATGAAAGCTGCATGAGTGGAAGTAAAGACCATTTTTTTCTCTTTTCCCTGAGCGCAGCTGCTGAATGAGGCGAAGTGTTACATAATACAGTTTGGGCGTGCAGCTTCTACTACAGCAGGCGATGATAGTATCACAATCTGAATCAGAGATTAGTTTGGACTGAATCAAAAGGATGTTGAATATCCTAGTAGAAATAATATGGTACGTTTACTGCGATTGAGATGAACTGCAGGCAGACTATAAATATAAAGACGAGAATGATGCTTGTTTGTCAGGTTCCCATTAATCTTGGCCAGAACTTAATGAACAAAAGAAGATTCACTTCTGAATATATAAAAAAAAATTAATTAAGCTGTCAACATTTTGCTTTATCGTCTATTTATTGTTCGTCATTTAGCAACTTTCCCTGTTATCCAAACCTGCTATGAATTCTAAACACACAAGAAGGAAACAATCACGTGTCCTTCATGTTGTATACGAGGTAGCCACCACCTTATAATACAAGTAAATAGTAACAAAGGAACAATGCTGAAAATACAGAAAAAGGATGCTTCTAAAATTGTCCTACTTTTTCCGAGAGCTTCAGTCTTTCACAATATTGCCTTTCTTTCTCATTATGTTTCCCATTCTAGCTGTTGCTAAGTCCCCTCATTATGCTCCTTCCTCCATCTCTCACAATCCACCTACATAGGACCCCTCGGGTGTTGAGTAAATAAAAAGTGAGAAGCTATATAATACTTTGAGTCACGGCCTTGGCCTGAACCGTGTCCCCGAGCAACAGCCGCTTAGCCCGTGTCACCCGTTTTCTGTATTAGTTTCTCACTAGCCCCTCCCCCCTCCGCCTCAGCACATGCATTCCGCCTCTAAACACAAACAAAGTCGGTTGTGTTGCCAACTCTCAAATGGGATCAAACCCGACCGCAGTTAAAAGGCTTAGGTTAATCTGATTTTTGTCTCTGTGGTTCCACCGACAGCGAGACCCGAGCCAGCGATGACACTCCACGAGCATGACTGGGTGAAAAAACAGCACACACCGGGACACAAAGGAACGCTGCTCATTAGTTTAGTAAACTGGGGGTTGATCTGACGTCTTAAGAATGTGAGACTGAAGGCCGTGTGCTTGACGGTATGTGTGTGCGTGGGTGTGCGTGGATGCACATTCTGCATTTCATCACCACCAAGGCGTTTATGTTTTCAGCGCCTTTTTCTGTCCGTCAGCAGGACTGCGAACAAACTGCCTGGCTGGTTTCCATTAAAACAGGTGGAGGGGTGGATTGGCCTGAGAATAACCCAACACATTTGGAATGAATGAAATCGAACATATATTTGTTACTCATACTCACTGTTAACTTGTTGCTTGTTAGCATGCATATAAATAGCCTATTAGGTCTTAATTAATCATTATAAAGCAGTTAGTAACACCTTATTCCTGATGACCCTATTCTACAACTACAAGGTCTTCAACAAATAGTTTCCCCCTTGTTGACCCCCCGTTGACGGACAGATTCAGACAGTAAGACGGAGACAGACAGACACCTTCATGCACTTTGGTCTGTAATAAGAGTGTGAAATATTTCCCTGCATTTCGTCCTAATGAGAGTTAAAAAATTGTTCCTTTTAAAAAATGCTGGAGGCCAGGAATGATCGTTTTGCCGGAAGACTAATCATCTTTGTGTGATTAGGAGCTGAAGGTTAATGTGGGCTCTCACAGACGGGGGGGGAGGGCGAGACGGGAGCGAGGGAGATCACGCCAGACAATGTTCCCGATGGCGCACACGGGCAGCGGTGCCGATGCACAGGGGGGCTATAAGTGGTGGATCAAGGGGAGGAGAGGCCTGAGCCTCATTACACATGTAAATGCAGCTTCCAGCGTCGGGGCCCCCACTTTAAAAGCCTTGCATTTTTAATTATTCCTTTGCTCTGCACATATAATTTGGTCCAACTCAGCCCCGGGCCTGTTTAATATGTATGGAGAATAAAACAACCTAATGACTTTGTCCATTTTTAATGGTGATCAGTTGAAAGGCCTTTCTATTGGATTGGACGTAACCTCGGTGTTACCTGTTGTCTTAATTTTTCAGACTTCCCACTGTTTCACCGATGCTAATGTTCCTTTAACAAAATTCTAGATAGTCATTTTGTTTGTTCTTCAGGTCCACAAGCTTTCTTTTCTTTGCGTGAAGGAATTTATGCTAATCTCTTTGAACTATTTTACTTTTTTTGTGTGTTTCTTCTGCACCAACAGGTACAGAGAGGCTGTGAATACACACTGACTGTAACACAACATCTTTCATGAAGACAAAGTTAAATGTCATGCAGCAAAGCTCCAAAAAACACTTTACGGATTGGACGGAAATTCAATACGAAAATCTGCTAAATAGGAATCTTTCTGACGTTTAATCTGCATCCAACATTAAAAAAACAGAAGACACTCTCTTTCTCTTGTGACTGACACCAGCTCCTTTTTTGTTTAATAAGAAATCGCTTGAATTAAACATTGCTATCATCAGCCAGCAGGCAAACGTGCTTTCATTTTGACAGTCTGATGACATTTCTCAGAGATTAATAAAAACCTACCTGGCCTGGCTTGGCGTCTTCACATATGGAGGCTTCGTACGGCGTGGCCAGTTCGGGAGGGTTGTCATTCACATCCAGAATCCGAATGCTCACTGCTGAGTGCGACGCCATCGTGTGATTCTCTGCATGAGAATAAAAAAAAAACACTGACTGATTGACTCTGATCCTGGTTGGAGTGTCTTAGTTAGAGGATGTATACTCAAGAGGAGCGGTCATGTTTTCTATGTTTGCTTCTCAGGCACATCCGACTGCACAGACATGCTCTTTATTTTAGTCAATGCAGCTGTCTACAAAGACAGCGTGATGGCTTGTATTTTAATTGCACCTCATGCATGTGACGCCGTGTGTCTCCCACCTCTAATTTCTTCATGAGGGGTTAAGTGAACATGTGTTACTACAGCGACACAGGGGATTATTGAGTGGTATTATAGCTGTAGCTCAGAGAGAATTGAAGTCATGCTACCGTTCTGACTTTGCAACAGGCTGCAGGTATAGACGACGTATATAATACAGTCAACCAGCGTGGTGGAAGCGGTACATTAGCAGAGCAGCAGCAGCTGCAGGCCTCCTTGTGCCTACACAGCGTGCGTTCAGGCATCAGCCCTGGTTTAGCAGCGCTCAGAGGCCCAATATACAACTTTAAGGGTGTGAAGCGTAACAAATAGAATAAGCATAAAAATACACTGGTTACGCACATTAAGCATGAGCACAACATGCAGATAAAAAAAGCCGGCGTAGGCTGCTGTTAAGATTAAAACAGTATTTTATTTCTTCCGTTGATGTGAGTTCTGAAACCTGCAAAAAGCCCGGTTGAGACTCTTTGCTCTGCCGCCAGTATGAGCGAGACAAGACTCAGATGATTGCAATATTTCCACAGGGAAGCAGACAGTTGGTATGACATTGCGTATAAGTGCTGAGGGGTTTTAATTTAATGCCTCTTCAAATTGCATCCATTACCTGAATAACACTCTCTGGCACCGGTGAATGACATGAAAATTGTACCAAAGATTCCACTTTTGTCTGCAGGTCCTCGGCATGAGATAATGACCCCTATATATGGCTGTTTAATAGTCTCGGTGCAGGAGGAACACCTCGGCGTAGGTGATAATGACAAATGCTTTTTGACAGGATTACATGTGCAGCGCCGGAATGGTGTTTATTAGCCGAACAGACCGCCTGAATCAAACGAGAGAAGTAACATGACCATACACTCTCCAGAAGTTTCTCTTAATGGACCGGAATGCAAAGCGGGAGCAGGAGATTATATAATTAGTACAATCAAAACCTACATTCCAATTAGCTCCACTTCTCCTTGAATCTTAATTCCCACTCGTAATCGAATGTTAATGTCTGACGCCGTTTCCACTTCCTCATAAAACACTGTGTACATTACAATCGGGAGCCTGAGGCCCGCGATGTGTGTCTGTGTGTGTGTGTGTGTGTGTGTGTAATATAGTAAATGTAAGTTGAAGAGAAAAAAATAGAACAAGTGAGAACATTAAGTTAAATGTTAAATGACTGTTTCTGGTTGTTTTAAAGTGCTGATCTGGATATTGCGGTTAATTAGAGTACACACAGCTGCCACCACCCAGACCTTGTATCTGAGCGCCGCCCTACAAATAACTTGAAGCCCCTGACGTTTATATCCGCTGTGTGAAAAAACACACATGAATCATTTGCAGTAAAGCCGGAGCTTAGCAGACGTACTTTATTACCAGCGAACCTCTTGCATTAAGTAGCAGGCTCCTGCACTAGTGTAGATTAGTTATAATGAGGGTGCCATTATAAACAGAGAGTGCATCTAGAACAGTATATAATACTAATTGGGTGGATCAGGACAGGAATGATGATGATGCCTGGATACAATTGCAGTCTACTAAGTTAAACAACGTGAATAATGTGCTTTACTGAGCCTCATAACACGTCATGATATTACACAATGTTGCTGCACTCAAAACTCTTTAGGCAACTCTGATGCAATAGCGAGGAGGAACCCTTGACGAAGGTGTGCCTAATAATGTGGCACGTAAGAGTATACTGTATATCTGTGGTTCCCTTTTATCTCCATGCCACACTATCGTCACCCATGAATATTGCACCCGGTCCACCGTTGGTTTCTCGTTGCTTTACGGTTGTTGCGAAGGAACGTGGAGACTGAGGGCCATGTTCAATTAATAATAAATCAGCCCCAAACTCAGCTATTATTGTTCCTCGCTCTCACTACCCAAGTGACACGGAGTTTCTTATTTGTCGGACTGGCAGTGGTAAACTTAAATCGATGTACAACATGAACTATCAGTGAACTCGGAGCCGCCGTGTCCATGATTTGGTTCAGTCTGTGAGAAGGACTGAGACGTCTGACAGCTGCCAGGCAGGGAGGCAGATACTTAAAAGGACTGTAGACAGTAACGCAACAGATAATCACCAGACCCATGCAGAGACGTTTTCAGCTCTCTCCCTCCGTCCCACCACATAAGTTCTGGCCAGGAGTGTGGCGGCGGCGGCGGCTGATGAGGCAAGCGGGTCTAAATTAATAAGCATAATCCTCACATCAATTCAGGGTTTGTTTTCAGGGTTCAAGTACATAAAATGCAGAATGAGCTCCTCCAGTGCTCGATATCTCCTTTCTCCTTCTAATTTTGTCTGCTCATTATGTTGCTGTCCCCGCTGTGCCCGAATGAAAACCAGCAATCATCACATGGTACACATTTTACACATTTCAATTCCCAAGAATTGAAAGCAGATGAAACAATGTGAGGAAGTCCCGCCCCTACCAAACCCCAAAACTCCCTCCGTGGGGGGAAAAGAGTTATTCAGTGAGACAGGTTCATTCATCTGGACCAAGTGTCGCTGTTCTAAATCTGTCTCTGATAGAGAAGAAGAATAAAAGGATTTTCAAGAGACTGCTGGCATGCTCTGCATCTTTGCGGCACTCACCAGCTGTTGGGAATCTTTCAGAACGGCCGCGCGGTAGATCTCCCTGGCATTGAATCACACTGACATAACTTCAGGGGAGACAGATATAGGAGGGGAGACGGTGCGCTCATGTGTTTTCATAGGTGTGTGCCGGCGAGGAGAGTGTCAGGAGTGTCATGTTTTATGTGGCCGCATGGTTTATCTACCTTGCTGCGGGGGGTGGGGGAAGCAGTTTGGTTTTAAAATGTCGCGTTTGTCAGGAACGGGGATAAAAGTGGCCTCAACAGTGGATGTCTGTGGTCTTCCGACTGAGCCGGAGGCCCGGTCGTGCAGCCACGAGAGGCTTTGTAATGATTTTCTTCAGTTAAAGAGAGACACAACTCTCTGGTGTCCAACCAAAAGATTATCACAGCTTTGTGTTTGTCTGTGTGTGTTTAAGACCTCACAGCTGTAAATTATTAACGATATAGAACATGCTCAAATATATTCCCTTTTCCAACAAGGACACCCCTAACAAATGGCAAACAGCCCAATAGTGATCTATAAAGTGTAGAGTTAGTGATTGACAGGACCTGAGACTTCCTGTGTGTCAGTGTCTTTGTTCCTCCAAGTCAAACTTTCCAGCGTTCTTCCCCATAGTCTTTTTTTAACGGGATCTTTGCCTGTTTTTCGACTTCATCTTTTGCCTTCTAAGAGTAGACTGTTTAATTGCTCCCAGTCTTTGTCCCTTAAGTTGTGCATTTGATTCCTGATCCTCTCTGTGGTCTCTACAGATCTGTGGAGGAGGCGGAGATCTAACCAGTAAAGTGTCGAACACCAGATGGTCTTGTTTAACTGGTAACACCAATCCATTAAAAAAAAAAGTACAATTTGTTCCCAAAATCTCAACACTTATGAAGCGCAAACAACTCTCAGCTCGCCGCGAGTTAACATGATTAATAAAACATGAAACATCATTCGGCTCAGCAAAGCAACCAACTAATTGATGCCTCATTAATGTCGAGAGAGACGAGGAAAGTCGAGCGATACATAGTCGGTCCCCCCCTGGCGATTTGAAGAGAGCCGCTGCTTTGAGTCTGGACTCCATCCCGACGTTACGACCTCTGGATTGAATTTGTTGCATGTACAGTTGCATTTCAACAATTCTTTAAATGATTCTCCTCTGCTCTCCCCATCACGTACCCACGCAGACTTGAAGTCCAGGCACACATCACAATGTCATTCAGGAGAGTCTTTGTCAACATCACAGAGGCACACAGGTTCCATTTCTTGACAAAGTCTGATGTGTTTTATATTTGAGAATGCCAATAAAACAAACTCCTGAAGATAGATGAGAAAAAAGTTCTTTACCCGAAAGAATATCCTCAGCATCCTTTTGTTTGTTTGAAAACTGAGGAGATAAATTGGCAGTGGACGTTACCTCACAGCGGCGCTGCCAACAAATCTCTGCTGGTGACAGAACACTGTGAAGGGGCTCCATCATCATCCCATTGGCACCTTTTTTAGTCTTGTTATAAAGCTGCCGTCCAGTGATGCATTTCTCTGCTTCACTCCGTAAAAACTATACTGACCTTGGATTGCCAAACTCTTTCACGTCTTATTTGTCAGCGGTGTTTTTTATCGGTTCTCTGGTGTTTCGTCATTCAATCCGAAATGCAGAATCCGTCCCGTTAATAATTCGTACCGACTGACATGCCAGCTAGATGCCACAGGACAAAACAATGTCAACCCTCGGGGTGAGTTATTGATGTATCCATCCATGCTAATAACGTTGTGTTGTGCCACAAATCGTGAGAAGTATTTTGTCCATCACCAGGAAAGTGATATAGATGCTAATATGCTAATAAGGTTGATACAGATGCTAAAATGCTAATAAGGTGGATGCAGATACTAATATGCTAATGAGGTTGGTACAGATGTGAATATACTAATGAGGTTATCGTTAAATCAGATATTCATCATTGTCTTTGTGTGTGTTTTAGTCGCCCACACACTGAAAAGATACTTCCAAAAACACAGACAATATTCTTTATTTATATCATTACATTCAATATTATACTATGTCTTCATCAGATTATCCAAAATGTAATTAAGACGGTTCATAGACTCTTGATTCAGTCGTAGAGTCGTTCCCAGACGGAGCCTATCAATTACATATTTTCACATTTAGAAAAAAACAGAAAACTCTGCAGTATACAGTATCTCTAAGTAAATCCTGTGTTCACTATGCAGGATACTTTTCATCCCGTCTATCTCAACTAACCTGATGTTTAGATGTCCGTTCTTGTCAGTTTTACTAGGAATCCTCATAATTAATGAATGAAAAATGTTATACTGCTGCACATCAGTGAGATGCATCATTTCCCCAAAGTTTCATAAAGGTCCAACAAGTCGTTCATAACATCATGTTGCAAATCTGACGAATCGTCTGACTTTCACAACCGACAGATGATGAAACCCACATTTATTTCTCCCTACCTTCCACTCAAAAAAGCATCACATATATCCAATGCATCAAAAGACAACAAACAACAGTCATGTTCAATTACCATGATGACAGAAGCAGATCTATGTGAGTGCTCTTCACTAAAAACAACAGTTCAGTGCATGCGAGCTGCTTCTTGGCCTTGGGCGAGGCGGCCTTGCGAGACTCCTTAGTATTCAGGATCTTCTCCTCCTGCAACGACACTGACAGCACATGCCAGTTCGCTAAGTAGCGACATTTTTTTCACTCCGCTTGTACCGACTCGCTAGTCGTCTGTGTGTGGCTCTGCAGGCTTTCATGTAACTCTAATGTCGACGCATTTGTGTAAGTAGCAGACAGAAGATGCACTCAGCTTCTGATACAATATAGAGAAGAAAGGGACTTGCAGCATTGCAGTGTGTTTGCATGTTTGCCACAACCTCGGGAGCCTTCGCTACAGCTGGTGTCAGGAGAGGGATGGCTTGATTGAGGTCATTGGATGCGAGCCCAGTGTGTAACCCGCATGAGGGACGCCCCGGGTGACGATTGACCCCTGTGTGACGGACTCCAGAGACGGGTGAAGCACCAGACTGAGGAACTCCCCTCCCTTCGCCACACATCTTTTCATTCATCGAAACAGAAAGCATCAAACCTCTTACGGTGCCTAACTTGAAAACAAAGAACATCCTCTCTTCCGAAATGTCGTCTCACTTCAACCCTCAGCTTCATCTTAACCACATAGTCTAAACTCCTTTCATCTATCATGCTTTCTCATTTCCGGACTCTGATTAAAAAGACACACTTCTCTCTCCTCGCAACAAATGTGTGATTTACTTGACATCGGTAGATAATCATGTCCTAATACCATGAATATCCAACAGCGTGCGGTTGTTTGCCATACAGCCAACGAGAAAAGTTATCCTGCAAGAAAATGTCTCTTCCCTTCAACGCTGCAGGAGATAAAGACTTTCTAGTCACTTCCATATCTATCTGCCCTCTGGGCGTTCTCTTTTTTTTTTCCATCTACCTGTCCGGGTAAGAAAGCAGTTTTGGAAGGTGATATCATACTTGCTATCAGTTCTCGCAAAATTATATGTCACTCCAACCTACCCTGATATGTCGGGAAGTGAGCCCGGCTAGTGACAGTGCAGTTAAATGCTCCTCTAAGAGGTTGTGTCCTCTTTTACAGTGACGACGTCCGCAGGAAGAGACGCTGGGCTACTTTTAATTGGGTGAATTTGAAGACATGCTGTGTGTGTTTATTTGTGTTGGACAGCATCGGTCCAGTCGACTCGCACTCGCACTTGAACTCAAACCTTCTTTACGCAGTCCGCAGACGCATGTGCAGCAATTGACATTTAGTGTGCTTCTTGCACTTTTGCAGCCGGGGTTAATCCGAGGGCGACCGACGCCGAGCACCGTCAGGACACTGTTGTCACTTGTCCAATATTGGGACGGCCGCAATACAATAGTTCAAAGGTCAGTGACGGACTGGGGGAATAATTAAAGGTTGTGCGACACAACTCTGGTTTTAACAATGTCCTCGGACAAGTTGACCTTGTGCCTCTACAGCCTTAATGAGAGCTATAAAAAAATTATTTGAGAGAAATTTTTTTTTGTCAAAATACTCCAGCGAGCTGCTTTTACAACTGTTTGCTTCTCATCCCACCTCTATTCCAATCTCTCATACTCCTCTTATCTTTCTATGTCTCCACATTTTTCTGCCGTCTCCTGTCTGTGTGTCTACGGCTCTCAAGACTACAGATGATGACAGATGATAAAGACACATTCAGGATGGGGTTTCCTGGGCGTTGACCACTGACTCCGCCTGTCCAGATGTTTCCTTCGAAGACTTTATCTCTCAAACACAGGCGTGTGTTTTTCGTCTGATATTTGAAGTGGGCAGGGCCGCTGTAAATGTTCAATTAACATTAAAATGTGCCTATGACATAACGCCAAGCACAAAGAGGCAGAGCACAAAAGCGCTCAAATTGCTCTGGGAATTACAGCTCGAAAAAAATTAAGAAGAAAAAAAACCCAGAAAGTCTTTTTTGTCTTAATATTTGTATTGCTGAGACTGCTTGCTGCTTACATTCTGTGGTATTGATTATTGGCGTAGTCACAGTCTGAGGCTATATGAGAAAAGACATTTCGAATCACTTTATCTGTATGAGATTGAAAAAAGGGGGGAACACCAAGCCTCCTCCTCCTCCTCCTCTCTGCAGTTTAATTCATATGGAATAGTTATAACTTCCCAGATGCTCCAAGTTATTACAGGCTTCATTTTATTTGTTGTGAAAAAAAGGACCCGTTTGAATTTCCAGGGATGTTTTGTCAGCTCACAGCAAGTCAAGTGGTGAAGTGATGACTGTGTTTTTCCTCTAGTTTCAGGAGGATGAAGGTGCATTGATGACGATGAGGGACTATGATGGGTTAGCAGAACAAATAAAAACTCCCTCTGTGTGGTTTTTCAAATTCAGCACTCACTTGTACATGCAGTACGAGTGTTTTTCAACTAGAAATGCACTCGGAGAACGTGGCCAACAATAACTAAATGTATGCAGGTAATAATGTCAGCTGCTGTGCGGACTGAATATTCTGCTCCACCTCACTCAACACAGTCGACACAGTCGAGGTATATCTCTCGTTCTCGGGGCAGAAGGCTGCAGGCCACCTCTCTTCTTTATAAAGTCGCTCGGTTTTGCTAGAAAGTCGCTAGATTTGGCCTGATGTTGTATTTGAATGACTGGAGGTGCCGTGCCAGCTCCTGCAGACAGATGGTCATTGGGCTCTTCCTTGGCAGATGCTACTCCCCTCTGACAAGCTCGGTGGAAATCAGCTGCGTTGTTCTTTGAGCAATCCTGCTTAAAAAGCTGCAACATGTGACCGCTGGAAAACGTTTGGATAGCTAATGACCACAGCTGTTTGAGGCTGGTGTCCATCACTGGCAGGCACTGGGTGTAGACAAGACGAGCCCTCCATTAGAGCAATTATAATCTTATTCTTTTAAAAACTGTCTGAAGTACAAGCAGTGACCTTTAACCTGTCCAAATGTTTCCACTTTTGACATGAGACGAGTTAATGTGCGGTAGATTATTGATGATTACTCAGACGAAGATGTGATACTTGCTTACTTGAACTGTTACAATAAAGGCCGCTTCAAACCTTGTTTCACATTCAGATCCACATTCCCCTGACAAGCACATACAAATATCAAAAACCCATAAAACTAATTATTTTTGGCTCATTCCTCACAAGGTATTAGAGGGAGTTGGTGAGATGAAATTTTGACGAGCTATTTTCAGACATGTTGCCATGGTGAAGAGCACCCCAGATGATAAATAGTATCACTGGCCTCAGAGCAGCTTCCCTGTTGTACGAAGAAGTGCATGTCTGGTGTAATAACTTTCAGTTTAGAAGATAACGTACCTGCTTCTATTGCTCTCACAGTGATGTTGTGCCAGCCTGCCGTCTCTCGGTCCAGAATCTTGCCCAGTGTGATCGCACCTGAATCAGGATCAATATGGAAGATCATTTCCTGGTCCGTCGTCCGATCAATGGAGAATCTGCAACGACAAAAAAATGCAAGATAGTGAAAAACTGTGAGGAAATCAGAGACAGGTTGTTTCCAAAGAAATAGATCCACTATCAGTTTATAGATCTCTAATATTTGTATTAGATATACTATCAATCAAACCAAGACCAAACCATCATAATCCTATGCATTTTTTATTTAAAATTTAATTTGTTATACATGCTGATACAGCCCAACTAAATTTACATTAATTGAATAAAATAAAATAAAATAAAATAAAATAAAATAAAATAAAATAAAATAAAATAAAATAAAATAAAATAAAATAAAATAAAATTAAATTAAATTAAACTAAAAAAGATTAAATAAATGGTTAATTCAAAGGATTTAATAAGCAAACAGGTCCTTGTTTATACATCAAAGTGTTTCACAGAGGAAGGTTCTTCTGTCCTAAAGGTATGTCCTGGATTGTGGACCCTGTACCTTTAATAGTGTCCCCTTAAAATGAAAGCCACTATGTACTCCCTTTTTCTTTTTTGTCTATTTCAAGTAAGAAATAAACATTAAATTTTCATTTTGCACTCTAGTAAAAATACAAATGCATCTTCCCTTGTTTGGGGAACGTGGTCTCAGAAGGTTGGTGAGTCAACAAATCTGCTGAAAGGTTTCTTTCTTTCTTTCTTTTTTTCTTTCGTTCTACGCTCCTTCCTTCCAGCACACACACACACACACACACGCACACGCACACACAAACAAACAAACAAACGCACAGCTGCTTCATGCCCACATAGAGCTCCATGGGTATTATCAGCTCTTAGGACCTCTCAGACAAACATGCCAGTCAGCATTCTCCCCCGTCTCCTGAGTCTCATGTTATATATATATAATACAAGTTATTAAAGTGAAATATCAAAGGGACCATATGCTAAACGGATGCGGCGTGGAGACAGCAGCACATGGATTAAAGAGCTTTCAGATTCTTTATGTTCAAAGACTCCACATGTTCACTTACTAAAAACATTGTGGGTGCAGAATTTAATTTGTATTGTTCTGAATTCATGTCGATAAATCCTACAGAGTTTGTATTAGGAAGACAAATACACACAAGTACAGACTAAAATAAATGGAAATACCTTCGATATTACTTTTCTCTTGTATACAATAACATGCAGAGTATAAAATATTTGCGTAACTGTTTAGTATAACAATTCACAAGTTGAACTTACAATCTCCAACATAAACAATGATATTGGTATCCTCCCCGTTTGCCTAATTCATTTGTCCCGCCCGCATGTCTGCCATGATTGGAAAATAATCGGTGCTAGTACACGAGCATTTTTGCAGGATTATTTTTGGAAAGTGGAAGTAACTTCCGCAGCAGCACAAAGATGCCAACTTGGCTCATGCACGCATGGTATTCTCCTCCATATGATACAAAATGAGAGAAGACCTTCTGTTTTCTTGCGTATAACCTGAAGCTTCTTTTGACTTGTGCACTGTCTGCCAGCTGTTTGTTTTACCTGGTTGAGCCCTTGCTTGTCAGATTCTGTAATATCTCTCGTAATATGACGATTCGTTCCACTTGCAGATGATGTTTCATCCAGAAAGGTGGTCTTGCTACATTTTTAACTAAATCCTAATCACTGCATGATTATGCAGAGTTTGAAGAGGGTGTGTTAGTCAATGCCAGAAGGCCATGCGCTCACTAAATCTGCCCAGTAGGTGGCTTCTGGCAACCTCGCCTGCTCTCCTTCTCTTAATCACCCATTCGCTCCCCATCAAACACATGCACACACATGACCATTCACTCATATATGCTCGCACACGTATCACACACACTTTCAGCTCCGGGCGGCCAAGACACCGGTGAAAGACAGCGCTGCCATTGTGTTGTACTTTATTACACCTGGAACTCTGAGCCTCATGCATTTTTAATCGAGGTAATTTGCACAGGCCCAGCGCGTGTCACAGTATACTCTGTCAGTGAGACTGTCTTAGCCCTTATCTGCATTCCTCTCTCACACTGCAATTGCTCTTCCGAGGACATATAAACCACAGACCTTGGTATCGAAGATTACTAGATGATATTGTTTTCCATCATGCACCCATGACCTGAGAGGAAGAAAAAAAAAAGAGACTGTGCGGCTTCATCTATTCTTTCAAGAGCCCATCAGCTACCCGCGTGTCTGCTCAAGGCGTTCTACTTTGAAGTTTTTGGAATTCATTCCACAATTTTTCAATCGTTTAAATCTTATTCCAATAAAAAGTGTCTCTAGAGTGGTAAAGCAATATGCAGTAGATGCAAGACAGCGTGCACACGATATTGGAGCAAGACACAAACGTAATGTACTTTTTGTTTTATTGCCATCGTATTTAGGAGAGAGACTATCATTCAAAAACATGTTGGCCAATAGATTTTTTTTGCCAGAGACAAAAAGCGGTTTTGGGAATCTCTTTTTTTCTTTATTATATATATCATATATTTGGCATCTATATTACAGCCATAGGCTTTACTTTAAGGACAAGTAGAATCCAATCTGCCCCAACCATCAAGTACATTTTAACGTTGTTAAAGTACAAACTTTCTTTTCCTATAACAACCTCATCATTGAATACAACTGTGGAATCTTCCTGGTTCTCGCCATACCTGACAGCTTTATTCTTCACATCTGGATCCCTGGCGACGACGATGCCAACCAGAGCTCCTACTTTGGCGTCTTCCTGTACTTCCATTGTAGCGCCCTCTGCTGGTTGAAACAGTGGCGGCTCATCGACGTCCGACACGCTGACCCGCACGATAGCCTGGTCTCGGAAGGAGCCCAGGTCCACGAAGCGAGGGTCTACGTGCTTATTCACCGCCTCCACCACGACATTGTGCGTGCGCTTGCTCTCGAAATCCAGCGGCTGGAAAAACAACAAAAAAAAGGATTCATAAGTAAACTTCTGAGCCAGTTCAGCCTTTTTTCTTGTAACTTGTAACTGTGTGCACAGCAACAGCTAATCACTACCGGAAGCTACACTGATGAAGATGTGTCTGGTATGATTCATTCTGATACTAGATGGGAAAAAAAAAAGAAAAGAAAACAATTTAGATTTTGAAGAAACGCAGCACTGACAGCTCCTGTCAGGCCACAGTGGACAACATCAATCATCAAATAATCATTCCTCCTTCTTCCCCTTTTTCACTGCGCCTTGACTTTCTCTGTCTTCAGAGCCGTTCGGCCTCCTCAGGAGGAAGACCTTGCAGCAGGAGGACACCGAATACACTTTGCCAACAAAAGCGTTTTTTTCCTTTATGGCAACCAAAAGAGGTCACTCATATCAAACTACATGTTTTGGGTTGTGAGATAGTACAATGTGTATATTTCTTGGTAACCTTTCATCTGGAGGAAATTTGATTGAATCCTGAACAGGAAATAGAAGTTTGGTCGGTTTTCAAACGGTCCTTGATGCCTCACTGCCGTGTAAGACATCCTCCAGAGGAAGCATTCTAGACGTTTCAATAGCATCTTTATTTCACAACGTGTCTATTGTCACTTTAAAGTCAAAGTGTTTGCATTGTTTTCAGCTGTAAAACTCAAGATCTGCTTGACAGACATGAATAAAGGGAGCAAAATCTTCCCTTGAACTAGGCATACCTTTTTGATGGAGACAACAGCTTCCTGTGTGTTTACATCGGTGGTGACCTTAAAGAGCTCCCCTCCCTCTTTGATCAGATAGCTCATGTCTGTGTTCTCTCCCATGTCTGCATCCGTGGCAATTATACATCCAACCGGTGTCCCAACCGCCGCCCCCTCGGACACCGAAAACTGGTACATCTCTGGCGTGCGGTGTAGGAGGAGCGTCGACGGGCAACGGAGAGAGATGAAAAAACAAAAGAGAGTTGAATTTAGCAAAAAGAACAGATGGATGAAGCGACAAAAACATTGTAGGTGTGGAAAGTGCGGAAATGCCATAAGAGAGGGAGGATGAGGGAGAACGGTGGCATCGGAAAGAGGGAGAAAGATTGCAGTGGAGGAAGGGTGAGGTAAGACAGATGGAGGGGCGTAGGTGGTGAAGGGAGGGTGGATGGGTAGTGAAAAATGTTGAAGAAAAAAAAACAGAAAAGGAAGATAATGAGTGAAAGAGGATAAACTTTGCAGTTGACGGCACAAACGACAGAACAGAATAAACAAACAACTTCAGTTTACTCAATAAATTTGCATTAAAGGGAGCGTACAATCTTTCCCACTGCACCTTTAAACCTTTTGGCCTATTGTTATTTGCATTGGATGTATATAGTGAGGCCCTGTTTTAATGTAATACAATATTTAAATGCCAGAAAAGAGCGAAATTCTACCGAAGTTTATTATCAGCGAGGGAGAGAAAGCAAAACTTTAATGATACCCGCAACACCAAAGCCCTTACATACACATGTCATCTGCCTTTGCATCTTATTTCTGCAGCTGCAGTCTTTTTTTTTTATTCCCCCCCTGTACCACGCAGTGGAGATACTATAATCCTGCAAAGGTTTATCTGCCTGACTGGGTGAATATGATTTACCGAGATGAAAAAGGGAATTTATACATAAAAGAAAAGGTGTATGGAGACATATCAAATACAATCAGCCAGGCTGTCAGATGCTGTTCCCCCAGCTGTAACACAGTAATAGTGTTAAGGCTTAAATCCAAAAAAAACGAGGAGGGAGTTGATGGAATGAAAGCAAAGAAAGAAACACTTTTATTTACACACCAAATAATTTGTCAGTTTCGGAGTTGCGTCTGTAAAGTTAATGTGCCTGAAATGAACAGCTGAATAAAAGTAATTAAATATGACTTTAAGAAGATGTCAGGAAGCCATCACACATGCATTAATCCAAGCCTATAATATATCAATGACCCTCCAATCAACCATATTGATTATGTTGAGTCTCCACTGGAACGCATCAGTTCGTCACATTCTACTTTGTCATGCGTCGCTTGTTTGACCGGCCCATGTATGACTTTCCCAGACTAAATGGGGCCGCCGTTGCTTTTTGGCGCCACTGACCCTCCGATTGAAAGCTATAGTGTTGGTCTTATCATCCTCACAGTGTCTACTTCCAGATCCCAGTCGTGTCCTTTCCTCTCCGGCGTTTCCTCGCTCTCATCTCCTGAACTAAAGTGAGGGAATGTACGGGAGGCACTCACTCTGTGCGAAGCGTGGCGGGTTGTCATTAACGTCCGTGATCACTATGGTCACCGTGGTGGAGCCGGAGAGACCGCCCAGTTGTCCTGCCATGTCTGTTGCCTTGACGACCAACTCATAACGATCCTGCGTCTCGCGGTCCAAATCTGCCACCGCTGTCATGATGATCCCTAATGATTGAGGGACGGCGGAGAGGTTGAAGGAAAGACACAAAGAGGGACAGATTGTGTGGGGAAGGAAGAATAGGGAAATGGGAATGTTACACTAATGGTTAGCAACTATAACCTTTCCGTTGTTCTCAGTTGGGTTATCACATTCTGCTAAGCACTGTATTATGGAGGTAGAAGTGCAGTGTTTTCCATTTCACCCCCTCAGACCTGCTGGATGGCAGAAACTGTGTCATATTTGCGCCTCTGCTCATACAACATTTTTTTTTGGCTCAGCTGTATTAAAATGAATAATATATAGGGGCAGAATGAAAGCATTCCTCAGCCACCCTCAACAGCATTACAACACTTCCACGGTGTGTGAGACCGCTCTCAAATCTGAGAAGTGGATTTCCGAAGAGCAAGCAGGGGACGTAGAGGAAGGGATGCACTGCAGACTGGAAGGAAGCACACGGCGAGAACAAGAATAAACACAATGTCATCATTTACTTATGAGTCCTCCGTCTGTTACAAGTCAATCATGAGGAAAAACATCGTCTTGACGGAGTTCAACTATATAAGTCGTCCAGATTATATGTCAGGATCCAGTGCAACATGTCTGCTAACTGTAGCTTCATAATAAAGACATTAACGGACAATAGAAAGATGTAACGAGCCAATTTGGCCCCCGTAACAACCATTTGTGAAAACAAGGTCTGATTGCCAGAGATATCTGCAGTATTTCACTCATGAGAGTGGACACGTCTTCCTCAAAATCCTATTTGGGTCCCCCTCAATGTCCCTTTACTGTCTTTAAACAACACAGCCAAGATGAGGGAACATCTAAGCTGATAAAAAAATCGCCACGATCATCAGATTCAGATTTGTACAGTGCACATAAGTTCATATATTTTCATAGCAGCAGTGGGCGGAAAGTTTTGCCTCTGCAGACAGGTCAAGGCTGCCTTATTTTATTGTTAAAAGGTTGTTGGGACGATATGAAAGGTATAATGTCCCACAAGGCTGAAACTAATGTCGAGAGTTTGTTATTGTAGGTCATAATCAGGGAAGCACAATGCATCTATAACTTAAGATAGAAAGGCAGCATGCACATACATGAGAAAACATCTATTAAGGAAACTAACATGAAAAGGAAATGCAGATGTTGGCATAGTATTGTGACAGAATAATGATTGGGGATAATCAAGTTTGCATAGCACGCCTATGACTTACTCTTTCTGTTGTTTACATCAGCCTATTAGACATATTATTGTATTTTTTTACGGATCTTTTGAATGAAAAAAAAAATGACTGGTTGCTGAAGCTGACAATCTGGTGGTGGTGGTGGTGTTGGTGGTGTTGGTGGTGGTGGTGTTGCCCCCTCTCCCTTTCATGAACTACCACTTTCTGGCTATAAAAGAGAGATTCTCCTTGTTGGCCTCGCAGCAATAGCATCAGTAGCTGGCTGGTTTACTGTGCAGTAGTAATATAATTCCACTTTTTTCCCCCTTGGGATTTTGCCACATCAGAATCTATTGATGCATTTCGTGGGCTTAGTGTGCTGTCTCACTCCCAAAGGTTTGCATTGTATTGGGTACACAACTCACTGAATTCCAGTCCCAGTTTGCCTCGGGACATGTTGCATGAGTAGTCCAAAATACAGTACACGCAGCACTGGAGTTAAGAAAAGAGGCAGATCACATGTTTCATCCATCAAAAGGCCGGAGGGGCTTCATCTAAATTAGGACGGTATAAACTAAACATGTGCACAGCGTCATCGCGATGGGAGGATACATGCAGATGAGTCGTCGATCCTCTCTATTCGTGACTACAGTCAGGTTTAGTCCGTGTGGTCTCCATTCCAAATGCGTACCACGTAGCCTTAACATTAACCAATTTAATCGAGTAATATGGTCGTGTACACCAACTGTGAAATAATGCCTCGGTAAGGTAATGCATGATATTAATTTAAAATGAAAGATGACATTCCAATCATTCTTTTTTCTAGTCAATTTAATTCCATTTCCCTTTTCATCTCACTAGGCAATGGATATGCGTGTCCCTAAACTCACCTATCCTGCATTTTGGGATAATATAACAAGCTTAAAAGCCTTTAAGGCCCGTCCAAGTATCATCTCCTCTGTATCTGCCCTCATGTTCTAGTTGCCCTTCCACTCTGACACTGACTTGTACATGTTCCCTTGTCCTTTTAACCCTGGAAATATGGAAGTAATATAAATAGCAGGGTAGGATCTTTACAATGCTCAGCAACGTTACGCAAGAACTACCATCAGATTGTCACTGGACCTATCGGAGGGTTGCAGCATGGTGCAGAAGGAGACCTCATTCCTGTTTGGGGCAAATATATTTAATAGTGAAAAATGGCTTTTATTGGTCTTTGCATTGGTGGATTTGGTTGTCTGTCAGCAGGATTACACAAAGACAAGCCACACCAAGGTGGAACTCCCGACGGAGGCTTACCGTAAGAGCTGTCATTGAAACACTAAGACATCCAGCAACGTAGTAACCGAACCTTTCCAAAGAAGAGAGTCACCTATGGCCTATTGCCGACCTCTACTGGATCTACTGCAGTGAGACAGAGCAGAACACTCAGTCAGCAGGAGCTGACAATTATATGACCAGATATGTGGTTGCCGTCTTTTTGTCTCTGAGTGATCATTTTATTTTTGCCGGATTATGTCAGAAATCATAATTTCAGCAGTGCAGAGCAGCTCATGGGAAGCGACTTCTGGTTAACATGCGGCGTTAATAGGCCACTTTTCAGCCATTATTAATATCTCATGAACCTCTAGGAAAAAGTGTGTGATGTTTTCAGTTGTGGAGTCACATGGAACAGAATTGTAGGCCACCAGAGTGCATCTCTGTTCTTTTTATTTTATAAACGGACACCTCATGTCATTTTGGAGGGTGCAGTAAGTACCGTATGTGGGATAAGTGAGAACACATAGAGAGGAGAGGACTCTGAGAGGCCCTAAGACAGGTTCTGTTATGGTACTTTAAACAGCTTTATGTTTCTTCTTCGACAAACTCTGAGGTAATTGTCGGTCAAATTTCGATACCTGAAATTGTGTTATAGTAGTGTCATATTCATCATCATCTACTTTCAAATGGAAATAGAATTCACATTCTATGCTTCAGCTCTTGTAGAATCCCCCTCCCTCTGACTCAGATACTCAAAAACACCTACATGGACGGAAAATTCCAGTGAGGCGAGCTTGACAGAAGGAAACAAAAGCTATTTGCTGTTCAGTTTGTTGCCGGGTTGAGCGAGAGTGATATTAATGAGGCAGATTTCACAGCTGTTCTGTCTCTTCTTCAGTTTGACCTTCTTGACTTGCACCTATTAGGCTTTCCCGTTCCCCTACAAAATGGAGAAAGGGGGATGGATGGTACTGGGGTGGGGGGGGGGGGGGGGGCC
>CAAKHC010013301.1:32405-52372 GCA_901007825.1 Macroramphosus scolopax
GTCCGAAAAGGGGGGGGGGGGGGGGGGGGGGGGGGGGGGGGGGGGGGGGGGGGGGGGTCACGAGACAGAAGCTGGAATGAACCAACCAGCCTCCTGGCTGGTCCCACCAAGGCAGAGCCATTTATCATCCAGGCACTCAGGCCGGCCCAATCAACACGGTGGAGACCAAAAAAAGGAATCATTAAAACTTTAGTGCTTTTCCCAGGGGGGTGGGGGGCATTCAAAGGCACCACCAATGCAAAGATACTCCTGAAAGAGTGGGTCAGGTTATGTGATACTACAAGCCTTAAACCAGTAGGGAAATAGGGAATCAGCAATACCTGCGGGACATTCTTCATCGGGAAAATCAAGGTCTGGTGGAAGCCAGGACTTTTGAATAACCCTTATTTAGACTAATTTTCTATTCTTCGAGCATTTGCAAGTGTGAGACAAAAAAAAAAGAAAAAAAGACAAAGTTTGGTGTGAGGGTGATTGCAGAGGAACGTCCCTTACAGTCAATGAAAAGGCTTTTCTCTCACACACTTACCAGTTAAAGCTTAATGGTCATTACTTGAAGGCAAATCTCAACGGCAAAATGTTGTTGAGCCAAGCAATCTGCGCATCGGGGTATTTAAAGTATTTGCTAAGAGGGCCCAAAAGTTATTGGCTGAAACTTTTATAAGACTGCTTGTTTCGGCCAATTGATTTTATGTTTTTGGCCACAAATTGTGATTGATCTGGGGATTAGGGTCTCTAAGCTCTAAGATTGCTTCAGGCAGGAAAAAAAGAAAGAGAGAGCACTTGAAAATCTTCTAAGAAAAGGTGCAGGGGGCTGCGGGGACGTGTGGTGTTCCTTACCCGTGTGTTTGTCCACGGTGAAAAACCTTTCTCCGTCCAGAACTCTGTACACCACCTTGGCGCTGCTGCCGTATGTCGGATCGTCAGCGTCCGACGCGGTAACCTTCATAACAGACGCTCCTGTTGAAAAGAGACGACAAAATATCTGTCAATAGAATATATTCGGACCCAAAACACTCGGGGGAAACTCTCGCTTGATTTGAAATGTCTCGAAGATAAAGGGTTCTTGTATGTGGAAGGACAGGATGTTGATTTTGTGTGTGTGTGTGCATGAATGTGTACAAACGTAGGGACTTTTTATGAAGGCCGGTTTGCATCTCTGACGTTGAGAGGAAGGACGTTCTCACATTGCAGTGAAAACTTTTCCTTTTGCAGTTCTCACTGCTGCAAAGGAAAAGTTCGCAGGCTACAAACGTTCTGTTTTAAGTTATAACTTAATAAAGGTGAGTTTTTTTTTTTTTCCATTGGGTTGTGATGTTTAAGCCTCCGACTGAGGATTTATGAATAATGAATTCAGGGAATTTGAATTTTGAAGAGTGAACTGCTATTGATGAGCTATAAAAGGGGTTCTGAGCTCCTTTTCAGACATCACATTTCTTTGTATGCGTTAGTTTTGTGCTGCATTTATTATAATCAGGTACCTTTTTTCTTAATTTTTCTTATATATTTGAAATAAAATAATTCATCACTATTAAATGGGACTCACAAGTGGGTTACTGTAACAGTATTGTGTGTTTTGGAGTACAAATACACCAGCTAGTGCACTAATTGGTCCACGATTATACGCTATGGAGAAAGGTTAATGCCTTTTGATTATTCCTTAAAGAAGTCTGTATTTCATCTCTTTGAAATGAATTTTCCAGACACATATCGTGATGTTTGAAAGCATTGGGTTGTCATTGGCACAGAAGTTGGGCTTCCGAGACAAAAAGGAACATGAGGTCAACATTATCCTCAAAAACTGTTACTACTGATTACTGGCATTTGGAGAAACATTTTAACAGTGACGTCCACAGGAGGCCTTTTTAAATTGGGATTCGGTGGAGTCACTGTTTTTGTAAGTCATTATTTCTCCATTCAGTGTTAGTATATTATTAGACACCGGTGCGTTCACGGGCCTCTGGCAGCAAATACACAGACACATCTCCCCATTTAGTCACACACTCCTTTTGTTAAAGCTCAGCCTAAAGCCTACGAAACTTAAATGTTCTTCATATTTAGTCGGAGAAACAGCCACATAATTGCCTTTTAATGTGTGAGCAGGTTTTTTTTTTCCCTAAATAATTCAAATGAAAAATATAACAATGAAGATAAAGGGGTCGGTGTTCACGGAGACGGAGAATACGCCTGGAGAAAAAAGAAGGCAAAGAAACTGTTACCTTAAGTGAGGGGGCGTGGCTTAACCCGTCACTAGGTCTGACACATCCTTTGAAAAGGATGTGATTGGTTGAGAGGCATGAATCAGACGGTGAAGCTGAGCATTATGCTAGAGGTATTCTATTTGATGTAATGACCATCTCTGTTTAACGAATACTTAGAAGTAAATGATACAGACTTCTATTAGATTCAATTTTATTTATTAATATCATAATCGTAAACTACAATGATGTAAAGAGCTTTACAATCTGTACAGTGCACGACACCCTCCGTCCTGAAACCCTTGATTGTGATTGTGAGGGAAAAGTTCTCCGAAAACACCCCTTTAAAAAGGGAAACAAAATTAGGTAGAAGCTTCAGGATGAGCCAAAGAAGAGGGATCCCTCCCCCAGGACAGAAAGAGCAACGTGTCGCAGGTACAGACCAATAACAGTATACAGCTAATGAAGAATGTTTCTCCAATCTCATTGACGTTCCGTCCTTTCCTTCATTTGTTTAAAAAACTCTTAAGCCTCTTGAAATCCTCCTCTTCTCCTAAAACTATAGGGGCTCTCTGCAGGGCTAAGACGTCTCATATCATTAGGGGGAGCTAGACTTCATTTGTAGGCAAAATACTTGGAAAACTTCATAATTCTATTATTTTTCCGAGAATTTTTACTACTCGGAGGAACTCTCTGTACGAGGAAGCTATGTGAATGCGGCCCCGGGAGTCCGCCTTTGTCCCCGTCCCTGTGGCCAAGGCTATGGGTAATTACTGACAGCTGGTGTTGTCCACCAAAGGTCACTGCTGTAGCCTTTCTCAGAGCCCTGTCATGTTACTGTTCAGCCACATAATGGCCGTATGCTAATGGTGCTAATTAGCGGGAAGTGTCAGAGCACTGTTTGTTCCCTGTCATCCAAAGGAGCTCCTGAGGGGACGGTGACGACGGCGGTGGTGATCCAGATCACTCTTCCGTTGCTGTCACCTATGGGACGCTTATGTTCCGCTGTATTTGCATTAGATAGAGGCAGGTTTGCCTGCTAAAAATATATGATGCAGCCGCAGTGAAACTGGTGGGTGTTTTGATTTTGCTTTTATTCTGACCTTGCAACAAATTAGCTTCAAGGTTAAGAGGAATCAATTGGTATTAGAATGGACGGAAGGGAGGCCAACGGAACTGGATGGAACAATGCACGGATCAGTGTTTCCACGTGCAAATACATAATGCATAATCAATGCTGTCAGCAACCTTGTGTGTTGATCAGTGAGGACCTGATATATTGCAGCTACAAGTGTATTCAAAGCATTGCATATTAAGTAGATTTGAATGAGCTTCTAATTCATATTGTGAGTCGGATCACACTTGCATGACTTTATCCAAATATGCAAAACACACAACAGTCTGATCCTTAGAAGATGATATTAGTCTAAATCCCAGTCAGGGGATGAATGTGATATCATTTTAATCGCATTGAAAGCATAAGACTGTATGGAGTCATAGGTGTTTTTCATTACTGGCAATGGGCAGGGGTTTGCTAATTCCGCCTACCTGGTTGGCCGTAGTGCCGTGGGTCCAATAAAACCATTTTCATCCATGGGATTACTCTCTTATCTTAATTTACCCGAGGTAACAATCAGTTTGACGCTCAGCTGTTTCTGGGTAACGGCTGGCAGCATTGTCAGAAGGCTTGAAAGAGCTATATAAATGCAAATGCTACTTTATTTTGTTTATATTAAAAAGAGAAGTGAGGCAGTGAGTTTGGCACTTAGATTCATATTAAAGCGTTGGCTCGCATCAATGTTTTTCAGTGAGAGATTCATTACTTACAGTATCTGTTGGCATGGTTGGTGTCTTGCTTAAGCAGATTGTGCCGCTGATGGAATGGTGGGAATTCAATAAGAACTATTGACTTTCTAAGATTGGAATGTAATGCATATAGCACACATATAGGAGAAGTGGGTCTGATGGAGAGCGGCTCCTGATACTCATTATTTAAGTTGCTTTTCTATACCATCAGCTGCAAAGCGAAATTGTGCTCAGGTGAGACGGCCAGCAATGGAGCAATAATGGTTTTAATCACCTGAATACACGTCTTTTTCTTTCCCTCTCGGGTACATTTATTTAGTGTTTGTTTGGTTTGGTTATACAAGAAACACTTTCACATTATTTTCTTGGCACAACCAGGCGGTAAAACAGTCAGATTGAACTGAATGAGTGTCTGTTTTGCTTATAGCTTAGTTAATTTTTTTCCCTTTAAAACGGAAACAGCCAGCTCAACACCCACTGCAGGTTATTCTTATCTTAGCAGCGCTGGTATTTACTTAAGTACCTCTTGACATTACTTTGGATTGTGCATACGGGTAGGAAAAGAGCGAACACATATTTTTGACCTCACTCAATTGGGACAAAATCAAAAGAACAACCTTCAATTATTGACACAATGCTCCTCTTCAGCTCGGTGGCATGTTTACCACTTTTACTAACAATGATAACCTCTCTTCATTTTGACTGAAGTGTGTTTGGCGCCTGATAATCCATTTTTAGTCACCTCACTCGTGCCCTCAATTCCTCCACTTACGAAGCTGATACATGATGCGTTTAAACTGCCGATCGTGCCATCAAAACAACACCAAAAGAGAAAGTCTGTCATGCTACTTTTCGTATGCAAATATACAAAAACGCATCCCAGCTGACATCCGGTCCAATAGTCCTGAGATGCTACGACCGGTAGTGCAAAGCAGCAATTTTTGGGGGATTTTTAATTATAATTCATATAAAGCCCCGATGAAACTAGGAGAGCATTCAAGAGCGCGACAGTATTTCTCCCTGTGACTTACTTCATTATGGAGGACTCAACAGGGGCAACAACATCTCATTGCCATGCAACTGTAATGAGGGTATGCCTTTGATATTCATTTAATCCTCTAGCAGAGCAAAATGACTGGGACATAATTGCCGTTGAATGGCAGTTGTTTATTATTCATTATATTCCAGTCCAGTTAAATAACGGTTATTTGTATTATTGTATTATTCCTTATATGATAGCTCCCCTTTGTGGCAATTAAGGTCCCACTGGGATGGTGAGAGTCATTTTCATTAAGTAAATAAGCTACTATTAATTTATCTGCTTTACACTGGTAAAGACATTGCACATCTGGAACTTCTGAACAGTACTGTTGTTGAAAAATAATACAGTAGTGATATAGTGTGTGTTGCAAGAGATTTTTAAGCAGTGCACAGTATCCCTTGAAGGAAAAATATAACCAACTAAACCTGCGGCCTTCACCGGGGACATGGAGTGAAGTGGATATTTGGGGAAGGAGGATAAGGTGGAACGCGGCCGACGATAACTACAGTTAGATTAATGCATGAGGCTGGTTTAATGGTATCAACACAGGCTGTCAGGATGGCTTCCCACACCATTTCAGCTCGCTGGGAGAGATGGTTCAATTACTGTGAGGAGAGCTGCAGGAATGCGCCATGTGTGAGACACTAGACTGACAGCTATTTAAGAGGCAGCCTCGTAAAAGAGATTTGTGCCTTTTCTCAGCTGGTGGTGCACTGGTACGAGCTTCAGTGGAGGGGTTGCAGCAACTGAGCGTCTTTGCTGCTCCGACCCGCCTTAATCTGCAGGACTGAGTGCTCCCTGCCTGCATTATGGATCATTTAGTAAAGCCATAAAAGTTAAGGTGTTTTCACATGAAAAGTTATTTCTTCACTACTTCCAATGTGATTCATTCGTCTCTCATCCACATAAATGGCCCTGGAGAGAGAGATGGGGACAGAATGAGGGTGAGACAGAGTGAAGTATAAAGGGAAGAGAAATCTGCCGTGTCATAAAAGGCAATTGATCCTCTCTTGGATCTCTGCAAGGTTTTCGGGATATTTTTCCCCTTTGCCGGGATTGTAAATCAAATGTCTGTCGGCCTTTGAGCTTGTGAATTTCAGTAATTAAGATAATTATTTGTTGAGCAGATATTTCGGACTAATGTCCATTTTTAAATAACTGCCTTGAGACAATGTCAAACAATTGTTTACTCTTTGTATAGAAGAAACTCGCTCTCGCTTCTATCATCTTAACCTAATATTAGAAGGATTTATATGCTCAATTACTCGGTATAATGCACCTGTTTCTAAGCACATGTATGGATTTGACAATCACTCATTGTTGAAGAAATAGCATCCATATGAAGGGTGAAGAATACAGCACCCAACATCGATCCTTGCGGAACACCAGTGTGTTACTTCACACACTGAAGCCTCTCAGACAAACACACACAGCTCTTCACCAAAACCGAGAATAAATCATCTTAAGAGGGAATGGAAACCAAATGCTCCTAAAAGATGTCAAAAAAGGGCAAAACAGAGTTTTTTTGACGTCAAGCAGACACTTGATTATTTGTTATACTTTCTGTGTATTCCTTCCCAAAAATGAATTACGTTCAACGACAGGATCCACGCTCGCCTGCTTATCTGCCGTAATGAAAAAAGATGAGAAGCTGAATCAATTGAGCAACTGCGACGCTCTGTGATGCTGCTGTTGTCAAAGACATCCTCCGTGGCTCTTCACACCTTGAATTCACACATTCGCCTGCTTTTCTAGTTGATCTCTGTTCCGCTCTCCCTAACACACACACACACACACACTGATTTATACACATGACCACACACACACACAGATCAGCCAAAATCAATTACTATCAAGCACTGTGGCTGAGCGTATAATGGTAGTGGCTGCTGGTCATATACATAAAGGTGGTTGACAGGGAGTATTGATTGTATGTTACTTCTGCCTTGTTGCATTGTTCCCGTCTGTGATCCTGCTGCTCCAACTGTCTCATCTACCCTTAGCAAGATAGGCCCCAGCTGTCCTAAAGGTAACCTGCAGTCTCCAGGGCAACCTCTCCGGACCGCAGCAACAGTAGGGGGATTACCCCTTTACCTCCCTTGTGACCGAGAATCTCTCATTATGACGATGTATCCTTATGCGGATGACACCCACTTATACTTATCAAAAAAGCCTCAGGGAGCAAAACTTCAACTGTGCCTTAAGAGCAAAAATACATGCATGACCTGTAAAGTTCTGTTATGAAAGAGGTAATTGAACTTGGCTAGGAATACATACCGACATCCATTATCTAATGATGTAGTTGCTCCAGTGCAGGAATACCCAAATTGTTACATGCCAAGGCCTCCCAAATAGCATGAGCTTCAGGCCTGGGCTCCCTTTTGCATGATTACGGCAAATGTCATTCTTACATGCAGCAGTGAAGCCAGACTTTATCCTGCCTCATAATTGGAAGTTTTACTCAGCCAGGAGTTTTTGGGGTTTTTTTGCAGCTAATTTTTTTGTCAGCTGGGCTGTTGTGTGCTCGTCAGCCCTGTTCCTTTTCAAAAACTGTGTCTAGTTAACAGCAGCAGCTATGGTTAGCTAGATGCTGGCATGCGAGCTGGCTGCCAAAGTCCCCTGGAACAGAACAGCTTCGTGGCAGGTGCCGACAGTTACCATGGCATCACTGAAAGATTGGCATTACAAATAACATTCTGATATGATGTATACTATTATACAGTCTATTTTATGATAATATACATAATATATATACACATTTTTTCTTTATATATATCCATTATCTTTCAATCTAATTTACGGAGGCCCCGCTGGCGCCCCTCTGGCCCCCCAACTCGACCTTGACAACCAGGGCTCTCGGTGCCTTACCGTTGGTCTCAAGCACTAATGAAAGCAGCCTCAGAGTCATCTATGTTCAGAATATGTCCTTTTAACTCCAAAATCTAACTTCAAGGACAGACTTTTTCTCAGTTTCTTCCATTGCCAAACAGCTGACATCAAAATTGACACCCACGCTAAATCAGTTCACTTTGGTGTAAAATGCCAGAGAGAAAAGATAGGAAAAGGGAAGCAAAAGAAAGACATGTACTGCTTGTTTTGGATCCACGTTGGCTTCCCAACCTGGAGCTTCTTGTGGTTATACTTCATGACTGTATTAGCTTTTTTGTTGTTGTTGCTGTTTCATTAGTGTGTCATTAAAAAAGGTAAAACAAAATGAATCAGATGATGATTACCTTGAAACTTTTACAAACAGCTGCCTTTGGTCCCTCTGCCTCTGGTTTCTACTGCTACTTTCTGTGTCACTCACCGCAGGCAGCCTTCAATTATTTTGTGTATTTCTTTAAGTCAGTATTATGCTTTGATAGGGCAGTGACCGTCAGAATGACAATTAAAAAGTATATACCTCATTAAATGCAGCCCTCTAGGGTCGGATTTACCTCACTTAAGAAATCGTTTGTAGCTTCTCTCAATTTGATGTCTTCCGCAGCAATCAATCTGCCCGTCCTGATACTTTATAAACTCGTCGATACAGATTGAATTAAACACGGAACTTAGAATCCTCCTTAAATTCGTACAACCAATGACCAGAGACTGGATGCTATTTACTATGTGATAAGATTCCCTGAAATGGGAGTTATTCCAGAAATCTTCGGATGCTTAATTTGGATGATAAAATTGCAGGGCAATTACTGTTGTTTATTCAACCTCAACATCAACTATTAGATTGTGTCCTTGAGAGAAAAATAACGTGAATGTCAGTTTAATGCTATTATCGTGTTATTTTGAAGTCTGCCTCAATGTCGGAGTGAAATGTCAGGTGGTCTTCAAGGAAAGGTTCAGGGGGATAGAATGAACATAAAATGAACAAAGACTGTCCGTCTTTTTATTTGAAGTTCATGGTGTTGGTTGATCAAAGCAGTCGGAGGCACTCTGATGAGTTGTATTAGACGTCTTTCATTGTGTCACAGCAGACGGGTCTGATGTCACCGCAGGTCGCTTCTTCATGGCCGCCGGCATCAGATACTGACGTACAAGGAGGCCTTCGGTGTCTGTGTGAGATGTAGCCGTCTCTCAAGTTAACTCCAAAAAGTCTAAGAGAGATATTTTGCATTCATTTCATATTAAAGGAGAAACATTTAACCCTGTCAAACTGTGCACTGCCACTTGGCTTACTGTGCAGTATTATAAGGCTCCTCATTTTGGTTCGGAACCAGCAGTTATTCAAATGTTCAACCTCGACCCGAGTGTGAATTCAAACGGCACCCGCAACCTTTTTGGTTTTTTTACGATGCTGCACTATGTTATTCTGTATGCGGTTTACTCCAGCTCATGTTTACCAATATGTTGGTTATATCTTTGTCAGAAAGCCCTTAACTTACACCTCCCTCTGGGTTTGAATCCACCTGGGGCCTCTCTGTTTGGAGTTGGTATGTTACGCTCGTGTCTGCATCGGGTCCCTTTGGGTATTCCGGTTTCCTCCCACACCAAGAACATGCAGTTGGGTTACTTGGAGACTCTAAATGGTCCATGAGTATGAATGTGAGTGGGGAACGGTTGTCTGTCTCTATTTGTTAGCCCTGTGCGTGACTGACTGGCGACCAGTCCAACGGGTCCCCCCCTCCCCCCCCAACGTCAGCTGGGATTGGCCACAGCTCCCTTCAACAGGATGAGCTATTTTTTCTCCTGCCATTACATTACATTGTTTTCAGATGTAGCTGAGCTCTTCGTATTAAGGCCTGTATGTGTTCTCCTCCATCGTCAATAACTGCTCGTCATGATTAGTTTTATATTATACACCTGCCCTCACTGCACCTTACAAACTGATGAGTTTCATCCATTATTCAATACAGGTTTTTTATTAGCCATATTCAGAGGGCGTCAAATTCAGTTTTTGATTGACGCAAACCTCTATGAACTTCCACTACTACTAAGCAGCCTTTTTTTAAGTCAGAGTAGCCGGGGGGGGATAGTATTCAGTTTAATGGATGTTATCACACTCTATTTGCCTGCCTGTTGTTGTCGGGTCATTGTGACTTGCCAGTCAGTGTTACCTGAGGTTAGGAAGCCGCGGCAAAAAACATCCCGTCGCGCCGCATCTCTTCCACTCAAGGGTCCTGAGGTCCTCTCTAATGGAACCGCATCAATAACAGGATTAGCTGAATGGAAACTTTCTACCCTGTTGTGATTCCACCAACAAGCAAGGCTGCCTCCTAGCCAGATTTTCACCCGGCTCCCTTGTTGTCACCTGACCTTTGAGTGGTAGGAAAAGGACGTCTGCATCAGTAACTAAATGCTTTCAAACACCCTCTTAAAAAAAAAAGTGCTATTTTGTGAGGCAGCTGCCATAGAGACTGAAAAATAAATAGAGACGGATGTTTTAGTATGCATGTTGTAACATGGTGTAACACTGATTTCAAATTGAAAAGGGCTTGTCTTTATTACTTGGATATTGGATGGGCGAACGGAGCACAAGCATTAGCTTGGGGTGCCAATATGCCATCGCCAATAACGTCTCCCTCTGCAGCATATGAGCAAGATATTGTGTCTAAAAGCTCGAGCTATCCAATGCTTCATACTGAAGAAGCTTTTCAACTATATTACTTAGTAGTATTTTAGAAAAGTGGCAACGTACCAGTTTACATTACTTTTGGTTTCTGTTTTTTTTCAGAATGTTTGAAGCGCTAGCTCAAAGCTGCATCAATATTTAAACATTTACTATTGGTAGGGAAAAAGCAAAAAGGGTAAAGCGATGGATACGTTTCAAATATTAATGACGAGACTTTCCAAAAACATAAACATTAGAGCAAAAGATGTCCTCCAACATGAGCCACCTGGTGCCGAGCATCACGGACAAGCTGCTGCTGATAAAGTAAGATGTAAATTAAGTGCCCAAACTGTTATGATCAGTTCATCAGACAAACACTAGGAAAAACATATTTTTTAAACTCTGTTTATTTCTTACGATGACACTTAAGACAACATGTAATAATTTGACATCTAATATCACTAATTTGTACTGCAATACTGTGGGTGCTGTACAAGGTGCAATAGCTAACTTACAGTATGTATTACATGTAATATCACTGCTCTTACCTCTGCAATACTGCAGCTTCCATGTAGCTTATTTATCATATCAGTTGGACTATTGTACATTTACCCATTAGTTCTTATTTCTGACGATTCATCTAGACGTGAACTTTATTTTTTATAAATGCTCTTCACTGTGTGCACTGTCCACTTTGCTGCTGTAATGCTGTAAATTTCCCCGTCGTGGGACGAATAAAGGATTATCTTATCTTATCCTAACATACTCTTGCCTCAGTGGGGATGTCTGTTACATTTATTTAAATAAACCTGGCCTAAGATGACTCCCCGTCCGCAGGGAGTCAACACACCCTGCTGAAGAACAAGCCAACATACGCACATACAATCAGTTTTTATTACATTAATGGTAGAAATTAAATCCAACTCTAGATTCCTCTGTCATTATTATCTTGTAAAATAATCTATCTCATCAGTATCATCTTATAATCATCAAAAATTGCTTCCTTTGTTTTTATCAGGCTGAGACAGATGAAGACAGACTCCACTGATACCTGCTGCAATGACACTTCACCGTCTTGTTTACATAAACACACATATTACGGTATTGAACGCACCTTTTGCACACAAACTTCAGCAAAATAAAACATTTACATGAGCTAATTAATTGCTCCTATTCCGCGAGTCCTTCCTTTAATACGCTGTTCAGCATTTTATGCACGCTCATTTTCTCTACGTCTTACACTTTGATGATAATGTATTAATCTTCTCATCAGTTGATATATTTTTTTCCCCAAATTAAAGCAGAGAATTAAAATGTAATGAATATCAAATGCATCTCTGTAATTGTCCGTCCACTCGCTCGTGCCTCAGAGTTACAACTTTTTACGTTATGTAAAGACAAAATGTTTACACGTTATGTAACTCTAAGTGTACTCGGTGAATGTTCTTGGGACTTTTAGGGTGACACAACATGACACAGCCCTGCAGATGAATTAGTCGAGGTTGTTTTAGTGGAAGGAGTAGGAGGGAGTTTGAAAGAGTCACAGAAGACGAGGCACCATTAGCTTTTAACATGAGAGGCGATTTACATTGTCGGTTTTCAGTCAGAAATATTGGGGGGATGATGAGCCTTAACAGAATGACGCCAAATGGACTGAGACATGTAATAAACTACCAATATGAAGCATGACCATAAAAAATGAAGCATAACTATATTTAATACGAAACTCATCTGTGCTCTGAACGTGCGACGTTGACAGTGCAGCAAACAAACGGGATAGTTTGAGACAAATGTTGAAGTCAGTATTCAGCTCTACCGGAGCTTGAAAGAGAGATAGTAGCTTCATCAGCTCCACCATTTCAGATCACATTCATATTCCTGTTTTATTTATGTGCATAATGAATCTATCCTGCATTAATGTGATAAAAAAACATTTTATGATGACCCCTGTCATGTAGCAAAACTACAAAATTGGTAAATGAGAAATATGTCGAGGGATTACAGTGATGTCAGTGGTTTGAGGTCAGTTCTCAGAGATCAATACCCTGTTTTTAGTCTATTGATCCATGTGCACTTGCCATAGAAGATACAGGAATAAAGATGAGGAAACAACGATTGCACTAATCAATGGCATAAGTGCTTAGCATCACCAAAGGGAGCTGAAAGGCAGAAGATGCATTGCTCCAGTGCACCATAACGTGGGCCAAATTTATGATTCCTTTCAAAGAGACAAATATATTTCTATGACCAGACAGCAGCCAGATCCAGTCATTATTGAAGCTCATGCAGGGAAACACCAGGGAATGTTTGATGTCTTGAGTTGGCCCTGATTATATTTTAACCCAGCAGGTTATATGGCGACTGAATAATACAAATATAACCGCTGTATATCAAATAAAATACACTATTGATCCAATCTTTGTCAATTTGTTATTAGAAATAATTGCTTTTTATTTGGCCGGCTAAACTGACAGCATGATTCAATGCACGTTATCAATACATGATAGCATGCACGATATTACAAACTGTCCTCAAAGATTGTCGATGGTTGCTTAGTGTACGCGGCTACGCAAAGAAGTGAAAGACCTCAGTGAAATTCTCAGATTGATACCTTAAAATTACAAAGCGAAGCCTTGTTCTAAGTACAATGAGCGTCAACATAATTGTCATTAAAAATAAGCCATAATCTAAACTGGCTGTGAAAGGAGGATGCAGGGACCGTCTACAAAAGCTACACTGAAAAGAAATACTTTAAAAAAATATACACAATAAGTACCTTTTCCCTTTTACAAATGTCGTAGTATAACCAACAGGAAAGCATTGATGTGTGATGTAATTTTGGTGACACATCCCCCCCCCCCGGGGGCTCCAACACTGAGAGCGTCGACCCTGGGCTCAGCAGTAACAGCTAAATACACCTATAAATATACTTCATGTTAGTGGCGATAAATGAGCCAGCAAACTGCCATCTATCAGTGGAAGTGTTTACCTCGAAGCCACACTGTTGTCTCATTTTACTTCAAATGAACGAGTGACTATTAATGCATTTTTTATTCATTTTAATTTGTTTTTTTTTATCCAAAGTAGCATCATTCAATCATCCTCATGTCTCCTTTTTGGTTGTGTCCTCCCGTTTCCTGGACTCTCTTTCACAGTCGTTGTAGTCACTAGTCAGAGGGCACGACTAGCAGTCTGCAGAGTGACTCAATGCGTGTAGCCCCTCCCGTCCCATCATAAAGACATGCACAGCTCTAAGCAACATTCAATCACCCACAAACTACAAATTGGATTTAAGACTGCAATTTCATTAGCGGCGTATTTCTCACAGACCAACACAGAGCTCGGGCCCTCACACTTAATCATCATCTTTGCCTTGCCACTCCTTTTTTATTTGCCCTCTCCTCTCCTTATTTTAAGAGTTAACCAACCGTGAAAAACAAACTGACTATGTACACAAGTATTATTTTTTGTTAGAAGATGCCGAGGAGGGCCAGAAGACAGACGGACGGGAGGCCTCTGTAATAAGGAGTCTCGGGGGCAGGGGTGGAGGCTGTAAATCTCCGGCAAAGACGTGCACTGGGGGAAATGACAGGAATGGTAAGTAAAAATGAACATGCCTCAGGTAGCTAACTACTGATTACTTTTTTACTATTACAGCCTCACGTTTTTTTTCCGAGGCAGTTTGCTGTACAGCGGGCCATAAAACAGCACAGTGAGCACATCAGTGGTGCGGCTAATGCTCGCAATCTGCCTCCATCACGGCATAAAACGCGAGCCTGCTGCAGATGATAGGAGCTGCTCGCAGATTGTTTACTGACTCTGAAAGCGTTGTGAGGGGGAAAAAAAAAGCGCGTTCTAACAACATGGTACAGTGTTTTAAGACCTCGGCCCGGTTAGACGTCTCTGCTGTTAACGACCCCATTTTCTACAAAAACTTTGTTTTTCGGGATTAAAAGCCGGCGGTTCTACTGTGTAATTTTAACTGTCAAATAAATACAATGAAAGAAACAACAACAACGATGCATCAGTTGGTCCCTCAGTACTTTCTGACTCTCAGTCTCTGTCTGAAGCACTCATCCTTAAAGCTCATTTGTTCCAGAGAAGATATAAATATTTCAAAACAACATTTCAGTGTGATTTACAAAGATGGGTACGTATGCTGTGAAAGCAGCAGGGTATCATCATTTTTCTTTGTATGTAGCTACACAAGCAAGATGGGTTCTGCGGACAGCGTCCTGTTAATAATGATGGACGAGCATGTCACCTAGTGCTATGAAGTACCTCAAATGTGTTTCTAAATGCTGTTGGACAACGAAGGAGATCAAATGGTACAGAGGAATAACATACTGTATATTAGGGGACACACGCAATACTTCAAAGTAGGCAAATTCTTTTCGGTAGAAAAACAAAATCTGGATAGTCTAGTCAGTCTGTTCTTATCTCAGTGTTCCAAATACCTTCTACACCTTTACACCTACACACTGGCTACCTGTTCACATCTGAATGTGGCGTGATGAACAAATGCTGTGGCCCTTAACCCTAATCATGATATCTCCCTCACCCCAACCACTTGATTTGCTTTGCGTCTAAACCCAACAGCACCTTAACCCTGGTGTTTAAATAGAATAGAAAAAGAGGTCTTGAATCATTCAAAGTTAAAATGACACTCGTGAACACTGCTTCACAGCAATGTTTAAAATTGGTACTTGATGCTCGTTTTTAATTTGACTGTGCTGCAACAAGGTGGGGCGACGAAAGTGAAAGGATTGTGGTCGGACAAATTTACTAACCGAGGTCTCTATGACTCATCTGTAATAATAGCTCTGCAGCTTCCCAAGGCTGTGAATTTTTTTCTCCGTCTGCATTATTTTTGTTTTTTTCTCGCTAACTGCCTATTATTCTGTGTCTCAATCTCTCTATTCCTTGTTCACTCATTCACATTCATTCAGGCCATTCGGCCTCTGAGAGCTGTGTGCAGAAATGCCCAAGGTTTGGATCATGCTGAGGAAGCAGGTAATAAATCCAATCAGGCTACAACAGGGAAGAGCTATTCCATTTCGCAGCACTCCTGGAGTCTCACAAACCGCAGAGGCACCGCACGCCTCTGCTGCCAACACGTTCTTCTTCTCAGCATGACAAAGAAACAACTCTTTGTCAGAGCCCCTAGGCGTCTGTTACAGATGCAGACGGGACCCTTTTGCACCACGATGATATGTGCAGACCAACTGACAGAGGTATGTATCTTAACCCCGACCACGATCTTTCCCTAAACCTAACCAAACCTCAACTACACTGTTATCATACAACTATCAAAGGTTTATGATGACAATCCCTTTTTACAGTCTTGAGTCATTCTATTTTTCAATGTCGGCCTGCACTTATGCTTGCCGTTGTCATCTGGACTTGCTGCAAATTAGAAACGCATTGTTGCAAATGAGAATCGATCGCCCATCTCCTGCTGCAACGTTCAGGGTTTGTTGGATGCAACCACCGCTCTAACCCACCTCCCAACATGGAGCTTATTGCCTTGTATTGACAAAAGTCGAGCGCGTCTTACAACGAAGCGAAAGGGGTGCTATGGAAGTCTAACCCTGCACAGATAGCTGACGCTGAAGGATAGCAGCGCTTTAGAGAGCGACACCAGAGATCGCTGCCCGTCCATAGGTGACCAGTTGGGAATGAGAATGTATTGCTGCTGCACACACACAAACACACTCAAAGCAGTGTCATACACGTTCCTAGCACACCTGACAGACAAGTTTCCTATAACTAAGTTGTGTCTTTGACATTAATATGATGCTAATGAGGCCCCTGACAACCTCGTTCACCTCTCTTTGCTATTTCACAGACAACTCTAAGCAGCCTTGAGGCACGACAAATACTGGCGCTCTCAACAAAAAACAACTTTGTCAAGATTAAAAGTATTGTTGTCTCAGGCCAAAAAAAAAACCCTTCATCAACATGTGCTATACCTGCAACATTATCTACTCTTGTGAAGCACTTTCCCAAAGCTCCTCTATTCCCGAATTCCCCCTTCATCATTTGCCTCCTTACCAGTGTGTCAGAGCACAAGCCAGCGAGCTCATCTAGGAGAAATGCAATCCCTCTACACCTCCTTTCTTTATAAGCGTGCACGTTCTCCTTTACTCTCCATTTCCTTTCTACCTATGAGTCATAACTCTGACACAGTCCATGTGGGTATCCACCTTAAATGTCCATGTCACCGTCCCTCCTTCTCATTAAATGGACTCTCCATTTATTTCCATCTAACATCTCCTGTCTGTTCGCTCATTTCTATCTTCCCAATGGGAACGAAAATTTGCAGATCGCTCTTCTTGGCATTTCCTAGCTTCCCATAAGCCCAGTACAAAGTATTACATTATAGATCTTACTTATGCATCGTTAAAAGAGTTGTAATATTGCTGTAATTCAGTACAGCAAGTGCACCTCTAGGATGCTCCAAGACTGGACAGGTTTCTCGACTTACCTATGGGCGACAGCTCCGCCACACTGCCGATATAGGGACCCTCCAAGAACTTAGGCTCACTGTCGTTGATGTCTTGGACCTTGATGACAAACTCGGACTCCGGTTCCAGGGGGTCATTGGAGAGCCGGTCACGGGCCTGAGCCCGCAGTGTGTAAAAGGCCTTTTCTTCACGGTCCAGTCTTTCCGTGGCGTGGATGTCTCCTGTTAGCTCGTCGATGATGAAGATGGTGCCTGCCCCTTCTCCAGAGATGGTGTACTTGATGTTTCCCTCACCTTCGTCTGAGTCTGTATGAATCTGAAAATGGATAAAAAGATTAAGTTTAGTTTGCTTTTTAAGGTGACATCAGTCCAGCCATCATCATTCTCACCAAAGACGTCTCTGTTCTAGTGATAATAGTACACCTTTTCTGCACATTGTGCCCTTTACAGGATGTGACACACATATGAGGAGATCCAAGTGATTTCAAAGGTTGATAAAAAGGTAGAGACATTGAGTTGCAAGAGCTGAAAAGTGAACTTAAAGGAGCCCTTATAAATCAGAGCTATAGTTCCCCCTAATGTGATTAGAAGACATTCCCGGGGTAGCAATAGGAACAGCACTGGTCCCCCATCCCAACCTCTCCTTTGCTCTTTAGTGCGCACAAGACCTGCTCTCTTTTTCTCTCTCACACCTTCTATCTGAAATTATACCTCAGACGTGTCTGCAATATAACTGCGGTTCATTCTACTGCACAGACCAAGGGGGAGGGGAAATTGCCCTGCATGGCCTTCCTAGTTAATATTTTATAAAGGCTTAATTAAATACAGGGTTCAATCACCCTCACGGTGGTTTTCATTAAGTATTTGTCATAAAACTCTGGAATAATGCAAGCATGTGCCTTTATATTGCCTCCCTCACCCATTTTCCCTACCTTTTATCTATCTGTTTTTGCCTTTTTCCGGCCATTCCGAACCATCCTGAAGACAAGCCATGAACACTCAGAGAATATATACTGCCAGGTATTTTGGTGGTATCAATATTTCAGTTATAATAAAAGAAGTTTCATTGGCTCACACTGCGAGATTCATCCAATAAAGGTGTGCATCCTCATGCGCCAGTGGATATGCTTCCCCGAGACACTCTCTCTCACCCGCTCTCTGTATTTCTAAATTAGATTCAGCAGATTCCGAATGTGTGCGAATCCTTGTCATCATGTGTTAATTCAATTGCACAAAGGCTGGCACCATGCATGCAAGTTCCTACCTACTGTACATGTGCACAACCAACCACACACACACACCTACCTACCTACTGTGCGAGCACGCACACACACACACACACACACGCACACACACACACACACACACACGGACAGACACGGACACACACACACACACACACACACACAGTGAGTTCATCATTCTGCTGGGATGATGCAATTTCTCCCCCCTCAGGCTGGATATACCCATCCGTCTGTCAGTCTATCCTCACTGGAGTGATTCAAGTTGGCAGCTTGAAAAACACACACACTACGCTTAGCTAAGTTGTTCTCTGAAAACTAAAGGTCAGAGCCAGGACGTCGCTTGCTTTGCAAAAAAGATAAACAGGAGTGCAAATAGGCCTTTGTCAACCTTTTTTTTTCGAAAACAAGAAAAAAAGATGAAGAAAAAAACCCAACCTCTCAGCTGTTGTACATCACAGAGAATCATGGCTGCTTCATCGGTCAATTCTTTCATGCATCTTTTTGAGCACTTTGTATTTTTGCTTATGCAAGTGTTATATCAGATGTGATGATATTGGGTTTACAGCCACGTTATGACCTAATCAGTGATGATGTTTGGGATTGGTATCTTAAAGCAAGGTCACCCCATGTAAGAGTAAAGTATTAGTCTTGAATACATATTTGTGAAACACTGTTACATTATTATACTACTATCGTAAGTATAATAACGAGTGTTGTTAATTTTCTTTATTCCGTGAAACATAGTTGGTTAGTGAAAGGAAGAACGAGCATAATACAAAGGCTCATGTGTCATTGACTGTGTTTTTGGTTGCTGCAATCATTCCAGTTTAATTAGGCAAAATCATGCTGCATAAAAGTGCTATAATTAATAGTTTTACCTAATGGGTCAATTTGTTATGTTCAATGTGGATATAAAAAGATATTTTCTGACAGTGTGGTTCAATTTAGTTTTACAGCTTCACCTATATCTGTCGGTAAACATTATGACGTATTGTGAGCAGAGCTTAGCTCGAGGCAAACTACTTCCTGAGCATGCTAGCTAACACTAGCTAACAAGTTTTGTTGTTAGCTAGTTTTTTGTTTTTTTTACCATGGCTGAGGAAAATCCGAGTCTTTCTGAACATGTTGGTTCATTGACTCTGCGGGACAGCAAGTGTTACTAGAAAGAAAAAAAAAACGTTATCCGACGGGAGGACATTGGCTGACCTGGACATGCTAAATCAGAGGATAGCCGATCTGCGCGATTGACTGTTACCTGCAGTCAGTAGTCGAGTTGAGGGGGGATGAGGGGGGATGGCATCCCCCCTGAAATAAAAACGCTCAAAATCATCCCCCCTGAAATAAAAACGATCAAAATCATCCCCCCAGTAAAACTGCCCTCCCCCTCTTATATGATATTATTTTGGTTGAGTAAAATAAATAATAAAATCTGAGGGCACAACTGCGCACACAAACATGCAATGACGCAACATGATTATTATTTTCAATTGGTTGACGCCTGATGCCAGAGGGAGCGGCATGCAGCAAGAGCGACATCTTGAGGAGTAATTGCACTGCAATGTCAGCATGAAACGAGCGGCTGGACAACGCGATGTCAGAGACTTTTTTAAAAAGAAGAAAATTACAGGTGAGCTATAAATCAAGACTCAGGAATCTCATTACTTTTTAT
>CAAKHC010013301.1:52392-92792 GCA_901007825.1 Macroramphosus scolopax
AGTGTGGTTCAATTTAGTTTTACAGCTTCACCTATATCTGTCGGTAAACATTATGACGTATTGTGAGCAGAGCTTAGCTCGAGGCAAACTACTTCCTGAGCATGCTAGCTAACACTAGCTAACAAGTTTTGTCGTTAGCTAACAAGTTTTGTTGTTAGCTAGTTTTTTGTTTTTTTTTACCATGGCTGAGGAAAATCCGAGTCTTTCTGAACATGTTGGTTAGCAAGTGTTACTATAAAAAAAAAAAACGTTATCCGACGGGAGGACATTGGCTGACCTGGACATGCTAAGTCAGAGGATAGCCGATCTGCGCGATTGACTGTTACCTGCAGTGGAATAGCCAGATATTTACACCTACCTGATGGAGAATGTCCTGAATGGACGGATAAGGTACGACTTGAATGACAAAGATTGAACAGATGAGCCTGTGCCGTGCAATTAGCCAGAAGCAGGCTGCTGTCAAACTAGCCAGCTGGCCAGGACCGTTAGCGGCAAAAGACCAAATGACTACACCCGGACAGCGAAGTGTACTTGCACGGCTGGGTAAGTAGCTAACCTAAATGTCTTATTATAAAGTGACTGTCAACTATGAAATGTGAAATGACGTGTACCTAACCTTGCACAGCCGACCATTTATGACGACCGCCTCAGTCCAGGCCAGTCCAGTTTTTTTTCTGCCAGCAGCAGCTGGTATGGGATATAAATTTGACAATATAATACAGCGGACGAAGTGACGTAATCATGACGTCGGCTGTATAAAGGAGTCTATTATTTAGTTCAATTAAATTTATTTATATCAAATAAAAATTACAACTAGATGGGCTACACAATATGTACAGTACGACACTCTGTGCAGAACTTTGAAAATGTGTATTGGATTAAAATATCTCAAGATGTAAGATACATTTCTCCAAGCTAATGCTAATGCTAATACCTTTCAGCTGGATGTCTGAACATCATTTAGAATCAGATGACTTTGAGAAAGTGGTCGGATGCGGAGCAAGTAAGTATAGCATCCAATACTGTTCTCAACTTATGTATGGCATCTGAACACTGCATTAAAACAATTCAGAACACACATCCCTTAAACATACTAGAATATGCATTTGTCGCCGCAGCTTCGCAGTTCCTGTGAGTCACAGTCTGGCTTTAAGTTAAACTTCATGCACGTAGAAGTTGGAGAAGCCTGAGGGTTTGCAGCGGAGAGCTGTAGGGTGACTCAGGGGACAGGGACGTTGTTGATTCCCTGTCACGTTCACCTTTGGGTCATAACAAAGAGTCTTGCTGTCACTGTATGCGAACCTGCTGAAGGGGATGACAACTGACTCACGCGCAGTGACGGGAAGTTTCCTTCTTCTTTGGTAGTCAGCTCTTTTGAGCTTGTACATCCAAAAAAAAAGTGGCACGGATGATTAAATCTATGAATTGAACTTCCAGTCCTATGAATACAAACAAACAAAGATACCATATAATAACCTGCATGACAGGATAGAATAGAGTAGAATAAAATAGACATATGAAGGAGATATATGTGGATGAGTTTCCATTTTCCATTTTCAGTAGAGATAGCAGAATGTGGGCTGAACTGATCCTCGGTTTATTGAGGGTTTCAAAGTGAGAGCAAATTGGCTGTCTTATATTTAAGTCTGTGTAATCAGGAGTAGGCCTGCCACATTTCACCGCAGCTTGTCAAGCTCTCTGATCTTAACAGCTTCAAAGTATTAACAAGGTGACTGTATCAGAGACGGCATTGCTGGAGACAGCTACAGGGGTAGGATGGCTACATACTTTTGGAGACAGCCAGAGGGGAGAGTAAATGGTGGGGAAAGAAAGTCAGAAGATGAAGAGAAATTAAAATGTGGGATCTGCAGGAGTCGAGACGGAAGATAAAGGTTTTAAAATGGAGAGGGGTGATGATTCGAAAATATTCCCATATCACAAAAAACAAACCTCAGAAGAAAAACAGCTAGATAAGTCTATAAACAACCACGGCCCAAAAAGTCCTCTATTAATGTTTTAGTGACAATCCCATCATCCGACCCAAGAGACAAAATACGCAGTTAATCAGATGTTGTCTAAATAAATTGAAAAAGTACAAGTAAGCCTGAAAGACATGACTTGAAAGGCACTTTGGTTGCTTCGTTTAATTCCTGTTTGCAGTGTTGAATTAAAAGATTTTTTAGTCATGTTTGGAATAGGAGATGGTTGTTTGTTAGTGTGTGAAACCACACGATTCCCATTATGAATAACTTACACTTGGCTAGGCCCAAACCTTGTCACGTAATAAATCACCTTATACTTTAAGAGGCAACAGTGAGCCGGTGTACCGTTTCTCTCCGGAGATGTTCACACGGCGATCGTGAGTAGCTTTAGCTGTACCTCGACTCAAGGATCTCTCTGGAGCTCCTCACCCGGCATGGGTGGCAGAAACGGGACGATACATCCGCCCTATTGCATTCCATTACGTAGCAGCGTGAAAGCTTGTAAAGCAACAATGCAACTCGTTTGTTTGTGCCCCGATGGAAGCCACCTTGCCTGCTTTAATTCCCTCGACGCGTGTTCTTCACATGAAGATTGTTCACTTCCGATTCCAGTTGTTATTGTAACCGTGACAACCGAGCCCACAATGTTTCCCCCAGCATTGTCACATTACTGTGGGAAACGTGTTGTTACTGTCGGCATGTCATCCCGTTTCTCCTGCCTCTATTTCAGCGAACAGAACAAGACGAGGCCATTTGTTTATTGGTTGAATGCTGAGAGTTAACAAGGGACAAGATCCTTTTCTTCAGTGTTCCCAGCTGAGACAGTTAAGACATGGCAGACACATCCATAAATATCTGAGGGTTGGAAGAATGGAGCGCCACTTTGAAAATTTCCCCGTACACCCCAACCTTCACACATGTTGAAGAAAAGCTTGTGCACACATGCTACACACATACCCGGAACAACGGATTTATTTTTGACCGCTTAGAGGAGAAAGAGACATGACAAAAGGAGAGGAAATACGTGTCATTTTAGCCTCCTTCACTTTCTTTAACAACAATCATTTCGGATTATCTGGGCTCAACAGCAGCTCCGTCGCCGGAAAAGGAGACTTTCACGAGGGTACAGTGTATAGTCGGCAGGGAAAAGAACTGCAGTGCAAAGCTGCCAGTTTATTCTGATATGATTGACCATTTTATTGTTCTGATTTCACTTCCGACACTGTAAGACACAGCAAGCTTTGCATGTTTGCTGTGTTGGGCTGAAGCACTCGGAAAAAAATAGCATGTCGCAATTAACTACCGCGGAGGCAAACTGCTTGGCCTTAATCCTCTACTGTTCAAATTAAAGTGTCGGTACCGAATAATGTCCGACTCCTTTCCCTGTCAGGACTTAAGCGCCGAAGATATGGCCGATGCCCTTCACACATGAAGTGCAATAACTTTAGTTACTTTTATTAATAAAATCATCTATCTTCTGCCTGCCGTGACACTCCCTCAACCGTTTTATATCAGCTCACTGCCTTCCCTGGCACCCTGTCCTGTAATGAATCACGAGACAGTATATGAAGTCGATTCATTCTCCTTTCATCACTCTCTCTCTCTCTCTCATTCTCCAGTCCTTCTGCCACACTAATAGACAGACAGCACTGCCTGATGGCCTCGTTGCTGTGTGAGTCCGTAGCAGGAATGCAGAGCTTTCACAATAGCGGACAAATAATAGTCGAGGGGGATAAATGCACTGTAACACCGGAGGAACATCTCCATTCGTTTGTAGCAATAAAGAGATCAATATATGCAGATGAGACATTAGCTGGTCAGCTGCCATGTCGGGAATGATTAGAGGCAAGCGATCACGGGACTGCTGGGTGTGACTCATGAGTGAATCTCATGCCGTCTGCATTAAGATTCAGTCGTTTCATATCACGTCCTATGTAAGACAATCAAATCCTGCATGCTGTCCGCTCTCATCAGCTCACTGACGGTCATTTGAGAACAAAAGCTGATGAGCAGGATGCGAATGAGAGAAGAATGGGAAAGAGAACAATGCTAAATGTACACATGGCACACGGATGATAGCAAACAGTGTTGAATTAACAAACACTCTTTTTGTTAGGTTCTTAAAACAACATTCATTGATCATAATCCCGGTGTCAGGACACGGCATTCGATATCAAACGGAAGGGCTCGCTGAGTGTGTCATCACGGAGAGAGGATGCTGTTCGACCAGAAGTTTATGTGCATTTATATTTGTGTTTCCACCCAAAAGAAGATGTCAAGACATGAACATCAATGAAGAGTAAAGGTTTCAAACATAGCAGAATACTGCTTCCATTGTTTCTGGAACTTGCTTGTAAAAGACCAGAGAAATTGCACCTCAATACAGACGTCACTTTTAATACATGCAAAATCCTTCCACATCTTCTTTCATGTTTGCTCCCTCAACCCTCCCCTGGTATTTGCGTGCAGAGTGCGGCTGTAGCCATGTTTTACGTCGCACATTGAGTCGAAAATGGTGTTTGTACATTCGCCCCTCATTAGGGCGTCTGGAGTTTGGAGATTATTTGTCCTCCTTTCACCTTCATTCCTTCATTAAATCCAACTCAAACATCTCTGACAGGAAGCCCACAGGAACACAGTGTTTCATGTAATTACCCTAATTTTTCACAGTTGCTCAGACGTGCTGCAACTAGTTCCTTTTAGTTTTAATTGAAACAAACTGTTTGTGTCACTGAAGATGATGTTCAGCAAAGTGATTCATGATTCATTTTTTTTTTTTATATTTCGGATCGTGAAAGATGATTTAGTTCCTCAAAATGACAAGTAACTGTATAGGGATTAGCCGTAGCATACTTTTCGTATGAAGTATTAAACCATAATCCTGAGGTGAATCGCTCAGAACTTAGAACTCATGTAAAGCTCATTAGGAGAATAGTAAAAGGTCATCAGTGCTTGAGAGTGTGCAGGGGTTCAATGCTTTTAAATAGAAAAACAAATGAAGTTGTAGCCAATTTTTAGACTGTCTCAGCAGAACTGTGCAGAACTTCTATTCAGCCTTCCAGGTTCTTTAGACTTACAGTCAGCAGAACTGTTACAGTAGTTCACGAATGAATGAATAACACAGAACTCACAAGCGGCGGGATGCACGGGAGAAATGGCAGTTTCTCTTTACCGACTCACACGATGTGACTTGCACACGCTTCGATCGGCCAACCTCCGCGGAAGAGATACTTGTGTGAGTGTGTATTCCGCCGAATGTCGAAGAGGAACATCGTGAATGTTGTCGAGTCTCTGACTGCATCGCTCCCCACAATGAGACACTAAACTCAGCACAGCAGGAAGTGCAACAGAAAAGAGACTCCGCTTCCCCCCTCAGGGGACGGTAGACTCAGTAGTTACAGGTGGATGCCGGGGTAGAGATGCTGCATTCGAAAACACTCGACGAGCTTCAACAGCCATAGCAGCCGGCAACAGGAGAGCTTTGGGTGACTCGTGTGGCAGCAGCCATGCAGCGAAACTGTGAGCGCTGACAGCTTAGCACACTGCCATGATTAAAAGGGTGTGTTGGATTTACATGTTGCCGTGAGAGGAGGTTTGCCGACTGCTCGCTGAACTGACTCACCTCATTAGTGGCATTCGTATGCACTTCTGCAGTAGATAGAAGTATTAATCCAACATTTTTACTGCAGAGTTTTGGTCCTTTTAAAAGTAACGTGTGCGTCACTCTCTATAAATAAATAGCACTGTTGACAGGATTTTGTGCGTCCCCTTGCTTGTTAGAAAAATGTCTGTTGTTCTGTGGAAAAAATGTATTCGTCCTGATAACAAAATAATGCGGATGTTCTTTACCGGTACAAAACATTGTCTTCACTGAGTCTTACAACATTCAGCTTTTTGATTTACACTCATTCAATAATACATCTTCTTACCTTTCCTACGTATAGCGGCTCCGTGCCTGTGTACTCCTCCACCACAAAGAACTGGTTCCAAACCCATCCTCTCTTCACTCGCTCAAGCGACGAGGGTCCTTGTTCGGGGCTGCTACCTCCTGAGGTTGAACCACTAGTCCTTGAGGCTTCACACCAGCCAAAGCTACTGCAGATAAGAAGACACAGTGCTGCCAACAGTGTCCGAGCTCCTACGGTCCAAAAAGGAGCCATTTTTGATTCAAAAGAAAAAGAAGAAAGAAACCCAGCCGGGGGTCTACATGTAATATAAAGATCCCATGCAGTCTTCAGGTTGTAGGTTGTTAATGAAGCTCCACCCGAGTGAACCGATGTCTTTATGTCAGTAAATTAATCCATGGGATCAAAAAGGTTATCGGCTGAATACAGGACAAGTCATCAAGCCTTATTGGGTTCCAACTCCTTGCCAAGGACGTGCTTGTATGTCCACGAGGTCAATCATCCTGATTACATTATAATATCTGCCCCACTTATTGGAGCTAATTAGGTCTTTTTTTTCAAAATATCACCTCACGGCTGTAAAACAGACTTTCAAACCTGAATATTCGAAGGCAACAAAACCAACAGATTTTAAGAGTTTGGCTCAGAGCTCAGTTGGGAAAACTATAGGAGGAAACAGAGACACAGTGGCTTTGAGAACCATGCCTCCGAAAAGATTCTATTCACTCTGGGCTTTGTGGGTTTTTACCTCCTGCGGTGGCCGTAATTCCACTTCCAGCCATGTCAAATTCAACGGTTGAATAGTAGTTAATACCTAGCTGTCCCAAACAAAATACTCAATTTAACTTTTCTTCAAAAGAAACGCCGTCCGTCGTCCAATTCCTTTGGAACGTCATGAGTCATTTTTTAGCCTTCTGAAGCAGCACCCTTCGATTGTAAAGAGGCTAACTGATTTTGATGTTTGGCATTGTTGTTTGATCTCCGATGGCTTCACTCCTCTGGTGTCCTGTGGTCCTCTGCCAGCGGTTCCAAGACGAGAAGACAAACCTGCGAGACAGAAAAGACAAATGCTGTTATAATTCTACTGAAGTGTTTTTTTTTATTGTTTCTTATGTAAGTGGACAGACACACTGTACGGCTTGGACACTGGCACTCACTGTAACAGGAGCACTGATGAATTGCACTTGTCTACTCTACTTCACTGTGCCTGGAAATAAGAACAAATCCACCTTTCCCTTCACCTCGCCTTTCCTTTATGTTCTGAGCCTCGTTTTGTTCGGATTGTCTGGAGGAAAAACAGCTTCCACCAGTGATTCCTGTGTTCAGCATGAATTGAAGAATGTGCTGTGAGCTGTGAGAGTGATGGCAGAACAGCGGAAGGCAGACAGGAAAAAAAAAAAACAGGTGTTTGGAAAATAGGAAGGAGAAAAGAGAGAGCATGATGCGGGAGATGGAGGCAGAACAAGAGATGGAGAGAGAGAGAGAGAGGTCATTGTTCATCACACACCAGACCCTTAGCATATGTCTGCCTTTCATCCGACTGATGAAGCGGCCCTAACCTCCGCCAGCTGATTAATTGCATGAGGAAGCACTAATTGGATAAAAGTATTAATCAATTAATTCAATCCAATGAGGCAACAACCGCCTAATACTTCAGACAAACATTGGAAAGCAGTCGGGAGGTGGGAGGGATACGGTCCTCGGCTGTTGCGCAACATGCACAGAGGTTAGACCGGGAAGAGATGGTTGGATGAGGAAACAGAAAGAACTGAAAAATGAAGGAGGAAATGAGCGGAGTATTGTGTGGCTGTGGGTGTGATTAATGATCTGTTTTTAAAGACATTCAGAGCAAAAGGGAAGGCACAAGAAAGGATGAAAAGAAAACAGCGACATTTATTATGTCGCCTCATGACCCGAAGTCAGGAAGTTTGCGCCACCATTAGAAGAATAGCTCCTTCGGCCAGCAGGTGGTTTACCCTATTATATTTTTGTCTGCTGGGAGAGAACTTCTAATATACTCTCTTACTGTCCGGCAGTAGGCTCGGAGCTTCCGGAAATAATTCCTTCTCAGACTGTTGGTCAAGGAAATGTCTGTGTTATTGGAAACCAACAGCTCTGGGGGTGTCCAATCCCCCGTGCAAACAGCTTGAGAGCGACTTAAACAGCTTAGACCTGGTACACTTGGTGTTTTTGATGGAGGAAACTGCATGCGGATTTACACGAATCACATGTTTGGAGATGCTGTTGTGCATTTAGTGCAGCATATCAAGAGTATCATCAATGGTACTCTGGACCAAAGATGCTGGATGCACATGAATTCCTTTTAATGTCCGTTTATTTGATTGGACGTCAACAACAGCAGCGCTTCTTTGAAACAAGACCTATTGTTAAGCACCGTGAGACGGAGACATTTCTTTTCTTGATTTGTCTCCCTGAAAAATGCCATTTTTGACAATCAGACGAACAAATCAGTCATAATCTGTCATGTTCACTTCTCCCATAAGAGTGAGAAGTTTCAGGACCTGTCGCCGGTCTCCTGAAGGGACAGACGGGACAGTGATGAACTCATGTGACGGAGATACAGGAAGAGACTCTCTAGTGGGGCAATCATGCAGCAATCCTGCACGACAGACGAATAATCCGACCGGTGGAACCAGTTCAGAGCCTGGCAAAGGAAACATTTAAACATATATATTTTCACGTCAGGGATATACCTCCTGACATTTTGAATCTAAATGAGCTTTCGCAACAAAAACAATTGTAATTGGACCAAAATTGGGGAGAGTGCTGAACCAGTTAACGGTGGAAACAGCTGCCCCCAAACATGAAGGTGTTGTTTTTCCCTCACAAACAGTTTGTTATCGTCACTATCAACAATTTGGGAATGATCCCTGCAGAGATACATATATGCTGTGCATGTAATAGGAGGTGAGTTTTTGCAGGAAGACAACAGCAGTGTGGAAAGTGTTTGGATGTTTGCACATTTATCTCTTTGTAAGTGTTTAAAAAAGAATCTATCACTCAATAAATCAGTAGTTTCTGTTTCTGCAGCACACCGAGGACATTCACAAGTTGGGGTTAACCGTTCCATATCATTAACATGCCACGGCACATAATGGGTATCAGAGGGGAAGCTAGGTGTTGTCTCATTGTTCAGCTATCTACTGTAAAATGTCACTATTTTCGAAATGACTGCAGGGATGTGATCTGCTGTCAGCTCCAAAGCAGCTAACAACACATCACCAGCAGATTGATGGCAGCAAAGCTAAAGGTTAATGTTGCATTTCTAAGGTGTAGCATTGAAATAGCAATAGAGAACACGAGCAGAGGTTATAGTTGGTTCGAGCAGAGGCAGCGACTACTTGATTATTAATAGATCAGTGCATAGAAGAAATGAAGGATGAGCCCTATTACAGATACATTTCGGGAAAAAAAAATGGATAGTGTGACAGAAATGGACAATTGTATTAACTCAGCAGGTGATTTACAGCTAAACAGCACACTAAAGTATGTTCCTAAAAACATCTGAGTTCAGAAATAGGCCGGATCTCCTGCTCTTTCCTTCAACCAATTGCAGCCTATATACATCAAAAATGAAGCTGCAAAACCTGCAGTTTTTTTAGCTGCATATGTTTTTTCGTGTTTAAATCATCGCAAAGGGTCTTTAAAAAAATGATTCCCAGCTTCCTGAGTCCATCACTCAGGCTTGCTGTTACAGATTTATTCTGCAAGCCTCAATCTGACATTCCCCATGTGGTGTCAGGAGTAATCTTCTCCGACTTGACAAAGGTCTCCGCAGTGCCACGGATGACATAAACCTCCAGAGGTCCCTCAGTGCTCATCATCATGACTCGTAATTTGACTTTCACATATTCGGTTTGTTGAATGCGCCAGTTTGTGGTTTGCAGAGCGATGATTGCTTGCTGCTGAGAGCCCATTCACCGCGCACGTACATTCATCACCAGAATGAACTTTGCCGAACAATACGGCGTTCAGCGATACGTCTGTTTTATCCCGGACAGATTGGCACGGCGCACCACCGCCGCCGCCGGTGCACCGAGCGTGCCTCTGCCAGCGTCCAGCAACAGTCGGGGCAGCGCTCGCTGACAATGATAGGCCTATTTTCCAGCATTCTCCTCAGATGGAGCTTTGCTCTGACAGCAGTGTGACAGAATGTGACCGGCCCCTGCTAACTCTGCCCCGTGCCTCTCTCTAAGATCCACCGCTTGCCCCTGCAGAGGATGATAGCCGGTGCATGCTGCCTGGCAGTGGAGATGACAGACTATTATCATCCTCTGCTGAGGCAGAATAGGGTCCCTCTGCAACCAAGCCATCCCCATTGTGATGGTAAAGTGCAAGTTCCAATATTTCATCTTTACACAGACGAACACAGAGAGAGCGAGGCAGGGAGAGAGAGAACGAATCATTTATTCCCACTGGACTTAAATTGATCAAAAAATATTTCAAGTTTCCAATTAGACATGTTTGAGCTGTGAAGTGATAACTTCAAAGAAATAAAACATACTATACTGTTTATTCCTCTGCGCTTCAAAGGCAAACAGCGTTGGGAGGATAAAATTAATTCGTTTTTCGACTATCTCCACTTTCCCTGTTCCCTTACAGTAGATGACTTAACAGTGCGGCAGGCAGCTTGATAATGTTTAATTAGAGAACATTTGTATCAAATATTTTTTTTCCAGCATGCACCAGAGGCCCAGAAGTTACTTTACAATCTGAAACATTTTTTGCTAAACACCAACTGCTTGGTATCTAAACAAGGAAATTAATATATAAGAAAAAAAAAAAAAAAATCTTATTCCGCCAATGAATCTCTTTTTTTTTTTTCTCCTTCTGCTCTGCCTCTCTACTTAGGGAATTTCATTAAGCGTGTACACATTTACTCATAATTAGGCCTAGAAGTAGGAAACTCTAATGAGTTAGAGAGGAAGACAGAGGCAGGGAAAAGAAAGATTTATGTTAGCGTGTTCTGGTTTCACTCAGTGCTTGGCTTCGACTACAGTGGTGTCCTCAAAAGCACTGGCAAATTAGTGGAATGTCAATTACTGCTTTTTTCTTTCGCGAGCAGTGGCCAGCGAAAATATGGCGGACATATCAGTATCTATCTCATCTCTATCTTTCTGCTAGCTCCCCCCCCCCTTCTATTCATTCTCCTATCCAAAGCTATTGGCAAGCACTGTGCAGCCATTCGTGACCTATTAGAGCGCTGGATTGATTCTAGAGCATGGCTGCAGCCTCTCATCAGTGGGCATGCCCGGACGAGGCCCTTTGACAGCTGGCAGCAGACAGACGACAGCCAGGCAAGACTGATCACTGTTAACTGATAGGACGGGGCCGATGGCCAGCAGACAGAACCTCTCGGTCCGTCTTGGACGCGCATGTCCTCGCATGCACGCTCGCGAACGTTCACAAGCATGCAAGCGGATAATGTGGCGGCATGTGTGTGTGTGTGTGTTTTGTTTCAATTCATTTGAGCAGGCAGAGTATGGTGCTCATACAGGCTGATGCATTTCATCCCCCCTCCCCTCTGGAGCAACTTCATAATACTTTGTTGTAAACAAATTCGCCACGGTTGCCGTCAAGCGATGAAGTCATTGTCACATAACGTGAGGTACGTTTACCTTCTCCACCGTGGACATTCTGACTCGTCTAATCAACAAGGCAGGAGAACCACAGGTGTGAATCATCAGCGTTAATGTCGGCTGCATTCGACGGGAGGTGAGACAGCCCGTACGGCTCCGGTAATGATACGGCTTAGCGGGACAATTAATGGAACGGAGCCGTCGTTAATGTTTATTGTTTACACCTGTGTTTGTCCCCAGGAGGAGCTGATTGGTTGATTCTCCGTCGTTATTGATGTCATCAGTCGTATTTGCTTATTTTTGTCTCTCTTTAACATTTGTTTGACTTCAGCATCATTTGCAGGACTGCAGAGGTAATGATGTATTCAATAGAGGTGAGAACGTTTGTTTCTGAATACGACAATATAGGTAATCAGACCTTGTTGTTTTATTGGTGATGACTGGAAAATGAGGCTGTCTGTTTGAAACGCGCATCAGTCGGAGAGGACAATATAGTTTATAGTTACCATGGTGACGTTTCCCGCTGAAGAGAGAACCGCGTTCGTGACAGTTCAGATCCCCGGGTGAACCTGAAGTTACCTTGCTCGCCCACAAATCCTGAGGCCGACACACCGGCCGATTGGTCAGTCGCCCAACAGGTTCCTGATAATCTTGTTATCCCTCCGATCTCGCTGCCATTACCTCAGACTCTCGTCTCTATTGATGCCTTTTCTTGGCAAATCAGATGAGAGGCCGTTTTCACAGAGCAGTGCACCCTGCACATTACTGTGATTTACTGAGTGAAGAAACACAGGGCTGCTTGTCTTCTTCACAGATGCACCTCTTACCTCGGTTTTAAATGATGAATCAGTCACTGTAATGTTTGGTGGCGTTAGTCAGTGATTTTGAAGTAAGTAGATCAATTCAAGATAAGAGTCTCAATTGGCACAATCCTGCCTGGAATGTTTTCTGCCTCAGACGTTCCTTTACTTGAAATTATGTTCCTATTTTTTAGTTATTCTACTTCCTTTCCAGGACTTCCTGCGGTTGTGTTGTTTCCAGACCCTTTTCCCCAGGACTCATCTATGTTTGGACTCAGTTTGAACTTGTTGCCTGCATGGATCTTCTGTGTACGGACTCCCCACAACCACTGTAAGCCTCTTACCTTCTGTTTACTTAAAAACCCAACTGCTTCCTGCCAACCCGTGAGTCTGGGTCCTTTCCCCCCCCCCTGATGACGACATGTCATCGGGGACCTGAACCACGAAGGAGTTAGCGAGGTAACTTCAGGTGTAATCCAGGATTATCACTCTCACAAAAGGTGGTTCACATTGCAGAAGGATGTATCACCGTGGTAAATTATGCTGCTGCGAAGGTTAGGAACAAGATAAGAGATAAAAGTAACACCTTTCCAGGAAGATTCAGAGGACCAGCTTTCAACCTGTATTATCACTACATTACTCTCAATTCTTAAGTTAAATCTACACCAGTTGAGTTGATAACCACTCTGACACGTCTTATCCACGATTGCAGGATTCGTCAAACCAGCTCACTCAAATGTATCTACGATATGTTGAGCTTGCGTTGTGAAATCCACTCCAGGTACGATAATGGACTGCGAGAACACAGAAGTAGAGAGCCACTCCAGGAACCTATGTTGCCGCGGTATCGGTTGATTTTCAGCGCAGTGCTTTAGAGGGTTTTCAGACCGACTTGCAGCTACGCTTCATACAGACGTGTGCGGTCCAAAGAGGATGAAAGAAATGAGTCCTGCTGCTGGTGTCAAAATAATGTGATCCAGTGAAATACCAACACTGGCACACAAGCAGTACCAGTTCCCAGACTTTATATGCTTTTGATTTTATTCTGCACCTATAAAAAGTCAAAAGCAAAGTATACAAGTGATACTGTCGGTCTTGATTTCATGTATTTGATCTCAAAGGTGATGTTGCATTAATTGATGAAGCTTCCAACAGTCATAATAATCCATAGAGGAAGTCTACAATAGTGTGGAGGGATGAGACTCACTGGCAAAAAGCAAAACCTCCGTCTGAACTTGTAACAACTCTGCAAAACCAAAGTATTGCAATAATCGCACCGAGTATGAAGTCAGCTCCAACAACTTGCTCCCAAAGTTCAGTTCACCAGTTAAATTATAACCTAAAACCACATTTTGAAGCGTGAGACATTTTAAGGCAACGGAAATAGGAAAAAAAAAAAAAAAATCCTCACAGGACAGAATCTGCGCACAAGTGGAAAATGTCATGCTCTAATTCATAATTCATGTTTTCACAGACATGAGTTTGTGTTGGAGACACAATTATCTGCTGCAGGGTTGAAACTTTTGCCTTCCAGGGAGGCTGGCGTAATTAAAAAAACAAAAACACACTGGATGCGTGCGGAAATGATAATACAAACATCCAGAGACGCTCACACACACACACACACACACACGACTCGGCAAGAAATGTATTAAAAACCGCATATACAGACACACTCGCTCTGTCCCTCCTATTACGGAGTCAAACATTAGTTCTTCCTCGTTCTTCATCTCTCATCTGTCCTATTCTATATTCCGTGCACTTCTTTGCCTCTCTGTCTTTGTCTCTCTGACTCAGTGTCAAACTCGCTGTTAAAACAAGTTCTAAAAACCTATTCTGGTGTTCCGCTCGCTCCTCCGTCTGCGTGTCGCTTTGTTTGCTCGGCCTCTCTCACGACTTCTATTTACTCTTTCAAACAGTCTTTTTCATCCTTTAAGCTGTCCGTCCGTCCACCGTGCCATCGCTGGACGCCGGTTAAATAACACAAACCTGGTTGTGTGTGGCTCCGATTGATCCACGGGGGCCATGATTATTGTAATCGGTGCAGTATTGATCAGGAACAATATAGTTCGTTCAAATTCGTCATGTCTCTGCACGGGTTTTTCTCGGTCACATATCCTTTCATGATCGAATAAACAACCCAGCCTGTTGATACAGAAAGCACCAGGCAGGTGAGGCTGTTGACAAAGAACTCGTGCTTAAGGGCCGTCCACACAAAGAATGCATCTTTGAATATATGTTTTTTTCTTCTTCTAAAAGAATCACTGACAGCGAAATCGTTATCCATAAATATACAGGACGACGTGTTCCACACAGCTCTGCAGACAGACTCATCAAAAAGCTGTTTGATGCAAACGAACAGTGTTTATAAAAGACGCCATCAGGACATCTGTGCTGCACAGCAGTGCTGTGCAGAACGGAGGTGAGGATGGAGAGATGCTGTTGATTTCAATAAACTTTATCACTCGCACAATGTGTTCAAAGAGCGTGTAACTAAGCCGGCCTCCTGCGCCGGGTAAATGCTCCTTCATCCTCCTGAAAATCAAGAGCAAAGGGTTGATTCTGACAACAGAAACGTGCGGTGGGGGAACCACATTTTATTCGACGGAAGAAAGCCGAACACACCGGTTTGTGCAAAAGAGGATAATATAAGTCATTAAAGACTCAAATGATGATACAAGGAAAGCAAACACAAGCTTTGCATGTTATTCATAAGACATCAGGCGATATATAGGCTGACCATCCTCATTAATTTCCCTTCGCACTCCACTGTCACTTTTTATTTGTTCTTTTATTGCCTTTTCTCCCTGCTCGTTGTCTGATTAACAGTCTCAGCATCGCTCCCTCTGCAGGTTTATCTGTTTTCTCCCGCTTTTCCAACTTTTTTTTATCACTCTCCTTTCAATCCTTTATCTTTTCCCTTTTCCGTTTCCTACATTTCCTCCAGACATCGCACGTCAGTAGCATCTTTTTTTTAAAATTCACGATCACTGCTTTTAAACACAAGACACATACATTTATTTCCTGCACCTCCACACACACGCATAAAAAAATACAGGGGCGACAACTCATTTGGGCCTCGGTATCATCGGGGAGCATCTCTGCATCACCCTCTAATAATAACTTCTCATTTGAGGGACCAATGGTGACAAAACGACGGCACAAGTGATTTCTCTCCGAGGGGAAAGAATTTATAGTGAACAGAGGAGTTGGCGCATGGCCACACTCAGCCCCCCACAGGCCCACTAGCTCGCCACAGTATATCTGCCTCGGATTGATTTGAGCACTGATTATGCATTTGCTCAGAACACTTCTTGTGCACACATACACAAGCTTGTGGAGATTAGCACAAACACACAGCGGACAGACGCGAGACAGACGCAGCTCCGTTCTGCATTGCCAGAATCTCCCGATCAGATAGATGAAAGCCGCCATCAATTCCGGGGGCCCAGGAGGAGTTCAAGGCAGTCTGCTTATTCGAGTGAACCTGACACCAGAGTCCAATCCCCTCTGCCATGCTTATTAAATAGCCTATTTTGTCAGTTCCAATCCCAATTTGTCACAGTCACTTGGCTCGGCAGCGCTGTGCCATGTCAAAGAGGGGTGAGAAAAAAAAAAAAGTGGTGAAATGAACAGAGGCACGACGGAAAACATGTCCGCTTTCTGTACAGTGTTTATGTTGCAGTGGTAAAGTTTTAATGGGCCGTTAACTGCGGCACTGACAGAGGAAAAAAAAACAACAACAGCTTTATTTCCTAGTCCTGTAGGGTTGCCATGAAAACGAGTCGACTGGCACATTGACATTATGTAAATATTCAGGAGGGGGCAGAGATTATGTGCCAGCTACATTTTCAGGATTCAACAGACAGACTTTTATTATTTTCAAATATGTTCTTCTTCTTAATACCATTCACGTTTTCGGGAAAGGAGTGTATACATTTTTCCGTCATATGTAATACATCTATAATTCTGTGCATAGAAATTGCCCGTTCGGCTGCAGATGGAGATCGTCCGCCGCTTCAAAGTGCACCGAGGACTCAGTGCCAGAGTTCTCTGAGCGTCAGCTCCAACTGGCCTCCGCATATAATTCCTCATCCAAACCACCTCTGCAGAAATATCTAACACATTTCATCCATATGAATTAATCGATATCCCTGTAGTTTAACGAGCATCCAGACTCCTCCTGCGTTGAGCTGCCAAAGCGCAGCTCCGGTTGGACCTTTCGCTATTGTCTGGGTCTCTCTCTCTCTCTCTTTGACTGGGCTCTAAATTCTGCATCCGCCAACCCCATGTCGTATTGGCAAGTCAATAATATGCAGCCGAGTGTGACTGGGGAGAACAAAATCTGCATTGACACAGGGAACTGTCTGGAGAATGGGTGCTGTCTTGCATTAGGCTGCCGTGTTTGCTTACGGGTTTTAACGAGAGGTGACATATTGTCAGTGCCCTGCTAAAGTTGGTCTCCTAATTACACTAATTGCTGCTTTTCCACCCACATCTCTCGCTCCCTCCCTTTCTCTTCAATTGCCAACCCCACCCACCACCCTCATCCTACTGCCCCCTTGTTCCCTCTCTCTCTCTCTCTCTCTCTCTCTCTTGCTGATACTCTTTAGAACTCAAAAGCTTCCACCCACATACCGAGATGAGCCTGTACCCACTCTCATTCCTTTTGTTTCCTCCATATATCCACACTTTTTCTTAAATTTATTTTCCAAGAACTGCCCAGTCCCCTTCCTCCGTCTGTCTTGTCTTTCTCTCTTGTATATGCAGAGGGCTGCTGCACTCTTCCCATATACGGTGTCTAGTGTCCACAACCTTTGCATCGGCTGCAGGCTGCACGAGTACCGAATCGCTCATCTCACAGGTGTCTGTGTCCCCAGCTCTGGGCCAAAGAGAGAGAGAGAGTGCTTGTGAGGGAGTTGTTTTAACTCATATATCTACCCAATACTAGTTACAGCACCGTACAACACACTGCCCCCCAAACACACACACACACATGACAAACATTACATTAACAAAACTTTTTCTTAGCAACAGTTGAGCTGCCGTGAAACCGCAAGCAGCCCCGTGTGCACACGTCACATGTCACGGCCAATTTACAGCAACACGGTATTCCTACTGCTCAGCCCTGAGGTGTGCAGAGACCGGCCCTTTAAAGATAACTCCGGGGCAGAGCGACACACGGAGAGAGAGACAGGTAGCAACCAAGAAAAGGACACAGCTAAAAGCTGTTTCTAGTGTGCAAACATATGCAGAGGAAATATTCAACGTGTGTGCGTTCACCCATACATGTTGCTGCATGTGTGTGTGTGTGTGTGTGTAGGTCTCTGTGAAAGACAGGTGACAGCAAAGGTAGTTGACAGCTGTCAGTGCACACGGGCCCAGAACGGGAGAAGAACACTACTGTCTGTCAGCACACTGATCCCCGTCCTTAGCTGCAGGCTCGCTATATACTTAAGACAACCGGAGACCACTGGTGCATTTCAGAGCAGCTTTCAGCCAATTTACATGCGAAACTAAGCGAGTCGGATGGTCTGCCAAGAGGTCAGCAAGTTGAGCGTCTTGCAAAACAACAAGTTTGACCGAGTTGTATTTCCTTCATACATTGAGGACATAGAGCAAATAAAAGCTTTGGGATTGTAGACTGTTGCGCGGTAGCCTGAGGCGAGTCTGTATCTGTTTACCAACACAATGATCCGTATGTGTGCTTGGATATCAGGCTGGAAGTTATTTCCATGCTCCGGTTATTTCACTACAAGTGCAACACATGACGCGCATCGTACTTCCCTCTCTGCTCTTTATTTTTAACTGAACTCGTTATTGGAGCAGGTGACAGGTCGAGGCCGGCTACAGCTAGCAGACGTGATAACGCACACGGCCACAGTCGAATAACAAGATAGCTGCACCTCAGAGGACTGGCCTCTGAACATTTACTTACTGACTAACTCTGTTTGTAACTGCTCCTAATGCAGGAATAAAGCGCTCCATTTGAGACCAATAGAAAAAACAGCTATATTAGACGAGGGTCTAACAGTTCACTCACACTAAGTAATCCAAACCTCATCTGAAAGGAATCAAAGAGACCATCACACATCACAAAGACTGGAGAGTCTCAAGTATCATGCTGAAAGAAGACGCCAATGAAAGATGGTTCATCATGTTTCTACACTTAAACACATTCTTGCACTCCGTAATGAACCCGTCAGAGTGAAAGCACATAACGACACAGACGGGAGATTAAAACACTTGTTCGTATAAAAACAAAGTCACGAGCGAAACCTCCAAAGTTCCAAAAGCATATTTTCTTTCCAATTCCTCCCGAAGCAAAAGTATGTTTTGTTTTCATTAACGAAAAAAAAAAAAGAACTTGTAATCTCTTAATCCGTTTCATAATTTCTGTTTATCCCTCACCTTTTCCCGTCTCCTGTGTGTGTGTGTGTGCGTCTGTGTGTGTTTACACTCTGTGGTTTTCTGATCACAGTTCAGCTGCTTTGTTCCTAATCATGTTACGTACAATCTCTAAACCTTTTTTAATATATTCACAGGAGTAAACATGTCAAGAGCACTTTTAGAGGCGGCCGACGTGTTGTTTGTTCTGCTTTCTATCGTTGTGTAAATCCGGGGAGGCGATACGTCGTGACGACAGCCAATCTCGCGGCAGGCAAAGGGTAAATATGTACCGAGTAAAAACAAGGTTAATGCTGTACACAGTGTCGCCTCTCTTGTGTGCTGAGGCGTCGGCTGTCGGTGGAAGCAGAATAATCATCTGTGTCAGAATTATACGTGCAAATAGACAGTATATAAAGACAAATATTGTCCATAAGTCTGAGGAAATAGAAAGAGAATGCACTTTTGACCAATATCTATACAACAACCCAATAATGTTCCGCCTTCTCTCTGCAACCGTCCCCATTCCCTATAATAGACCCCCACTTTTCTCCTCAGTGTAGCTCATTTTTCCTGCTGCAATGCTTTCCCTAGGTGGCCATACGTCCTGACTCTGTGTGCTGTGTGGTGCAGCCAGCCATGAGATTCCCATTAGGCCAGATTGTGGTCAGAGAGGAGCGAACCTGACTGTGTGTTTCTTCTCAGCCTCATCGCCACTGTGATGGTTAAGTGTTTGGGAAGCTGCGTGTGAAGGCCTCCCCGAGTGTCTCTCCTTCTCTAGTCCTTCTCTACTGCTAAATTGCAGTGCCCGGCCCCCGAAAAAAAACAATACACCAGAATAAAAAAACACTAGTATAATGTGTCGCTGTTTGATTCCGTGTCCTTCCTCCTCGTACGCGGGACGACACAAAGCAACACTCCCGCGCCCTCGCAGTCACAGAACATGCGCTTCATGCGAGATGACATGCTGTTGTGTTCAGGCTGCACAATAGGAAATGACATCCCTGTTTTCACGTTAAGGGGAAATGAACATGCTATTTGCGGAAAGGTCAGGCCGCTGAGCCCGGGGACAGGTTGTATAACAGCGGTAATTATTATGTAGCTACTCAGGAATTAGAGGGAACTACATGTCAAATGTCAAGGGGCCAGGACAGGCTATTTGAGTCCTTTTTGCAAATGTCAGAGTTGGTGGAGGTGACTACGGCAAACTAATTCATTACCGGACTCTAATTATTGTCCTTAAATTGCGCCGAGCTAACTTTACTCATTACTCAGTTCATCACATACCTCATTGCTTTTCTTTTGCTTAACTTTCCAGAGGCTTATTCTCACCAGCGAACAATGAGTTTGAAGTCCATGAGGCAGCAGTTCCTCTGACACATCTGTGTGTATTAACACTCTGCCTGTTTAGCAGCAGCAGTGTTTGTGTATGTGCACATTGCCGGGTTTTAACACACACAGTTTTCACAATGTAAATACAATGGTCTCACTGTCTCATCTCTCCGGAAACTGACACTCAAGCGTCAGAGCTGTTTGCAGAAACATGCAATGTAGTGACAGCAATATATATATATAGCAATATGGTAGGTGACTGTTGGGTGTGTTGGTGTGCAGGGTGACTGAAGAAATTAACCCTGCAGGTTCGAGCGGATGGCTGCAGTTCAAATTTTGCAGCCCCGAGTGTCACAGTTGCTGCAGAGAGTCAATATTGTTGTCAATGGTTCTGCTGTTTATGTCCTTTTTCCAAGCATTAATACCTCGTTTGAAAAAGCTGAGCTGTTGCTGTTACCAAGACAACGAAGCTAATGTAATCAGAAGGAAGTAAGAATTGGAATACTCTGGAAAACACTTTTAGTTTTGGTGTCAGCTATGACTTTATATTTTGAAGTGAATGTGCACATTGAAACCTGAGACATGAGGGACACCCGCAGTTAAAGACACATAGGGGTACTAACAAAGTATAAGTTGGGAAAGAACAAATAAAAATCATGATTCAGGGTAACACCTTAGTGCGGTTGGTTGAATGCAAGAATTGAACTTTGGTGTCAAGTTGACGCCATTGGAACTAAACACAGGAAGTCACCTCGTCTTTGGGTGTAACACAATAAGTGTCAGGGGATCAATGTGGATCAAGTCTTTGTCAGGATCTCATCACGTTACGCTTTAGGCCAAAGAACAGATCGGCAGTGCATCAAACTTCCGACTCGTTCCAGCCGCCGTCCTTCCTCAGTAAACTCTTCATCAGGATCTCATCAGAACTAGTCGTCTTCTATGATAAGATCATGAGATGGTGGAGCGACTAAGAGTACATTGTTTAATACCTACTGCTTTCATTATATTCTCTCTGGGTCAGAACCTGCATCAACATAAACCAAACCTCGCGGTGCTCCGTTACGTATGATGAAGAAAAGTGAAACAATGTATCATCGTCGCGTTGGTTCGATTCAGGAAACAGACTTTTAGGCTTGAACCCGACTTAAATCAATTCTTATTTCAGCTGGAACTATTATGATTGATTCACCTGCAAACTCCCGTTTAGCCGGGCCACTGATGAGTGGGGTTTGAATTGAGTGAAATTGGGTGCATCCTAAAGAGATGCAGCCTAAGCTGTTTTTGAAAGAACTGGAAGCCATGAATATAGAGTACGCAGAATCACGGCCACTGATTTCACATAATAGCCGCCTCGCAGGACACTCCTCCTCATCATCGCAGTGTGGGAGCCTTTACCGGAATCAATAGTTGGCTGGAAATGCATAGTTTTACACACAAGAACGCAAGTGTGGCCTCCCTTTGTCTTTCCCTCTGTGCAGCACACACGCACCTGCCTGAAAAACCCACCTTTAAAACTGTCCTGGATTTTTTATAACGGCCTTTCCTGAAGCCACGTATATATTTTAGGTATGTTCCCCCAATTTCTAACAACCCTCTGAGGAAATGATTAGATCCATGGAAAGATATAAGGACGCGCACTGAGGCACGCAGGGTGAAACTCACCAGTTATCCAGCCAGTCGTACGTAAACAGAGCAAATGTTCCCGGGTAAATAGATGGATCGCACACCAAATCGAGCCCTGCTGGAGAGGGTCATTATGTCGCCCATTTGTCTTGTGTAGCAAAAAAAAAAAAAACCTCTTTTGGATTAGGAAGAACCAGAGTTGTCAGTTTATGGGGCAAAGAAGACAAATAAAACAAATTGCCTCGGCTTCAGATACAAGAAAATTCACTCCTCCGTGCTCGGCGGGCGGAATGAACGGAATAGCAAAAGGTTTCATTTCCTTTGAGATTATCTTTAATTGTTCACGCCGCAGATCAGCGGGCGCTGCAGCTGGCACATGGCAGGTGATATTTACAAAGGGGCGATAACTCACTGTAATGGATGTACATGGCGAGATCCATCCGTCAGCGTGTGACCCCCTCGACTTCTGGGACAGTCTAAATCACATACACAATATTATTGGACAAACAAACCTACTTGTCAGCGTGGAAATAAAAAGATCCTGTTTACTTCTCAGCGGGAAGCCCTTTGGTCGTCATGAGGGGATTACAGAGCTCTTAATTTCAACGAAAACAAATACATCAATCGCGTGCTACGAAGTGCACTGTTGGATCTTCCTCGTATCAACACATAACTCATACGGAATTTATAAACCATCAAGAGTTTGACTTACTATCTTTTTCCTCTACTTCTGCAATCTTCTCTGACTCATCCTGAGATTATATTTTGCCTCCCTCCCCTTCCTCCTCTGTCCTCACTCTCTGCCAATCTATGCATAAAGTAATTCTGCTTGCCTGTGCGTATTTCCTCTGTCAGACACCGCGTGATTGACAGACTCATTACCCTATCCCCATTATGATATTGCCCAATCAATCTATTTATTGTACTCTCCTCCAGGCAGAAAAGGCAGTCTCTTGCATGAAAACGATCAGACCATTATAGGAAGGATTCCAAGGAGAGGGGGGGGCGGATCGTGTTAAGGTTCAATTTGCGGCTGAGCAAAGTCGAGGTGCTTACTGGCATTCTGATCAATATTAATATCAGGATAAGCTCTGTATAGCTGTCCTTCTCTATCGAATCCAAACTGGCACTACGCTGCATGCCAAAGATCACCTAATGGGGATATTACAAGACAGATGGGCCATCTGAGGGAATACTGCATGTACGAGCATCCCTTTAAAAAAATGTCAGCCCCCGAGTACGTGGCCGTGCAGCGAACAGAACTAATATTGAATTACAGGATCAAAAAAAAAAAACGTAGACATTGTCCAAGAACATGAGAGCCGCCCTCGTGTGCCGCAATATTTGCACTCCTCCGGTGAGGTAAATCGCACCTTTGAAGTCGGCTCTATCGCCACCCGCTGAGATTGCCACTCTATTGTGTGAGCGGGTTCCCAGCATTGTGATCACTATCATTAGGACGGCATCAGAGTCGTTATTACCATCATAAAAAGAATCATGTCCATCTGAAGTCAATAAGAATCACAGCAGGTGGTCGGACGTTGAGGGGAATGGAAGTGCAGAGGGAGGGTGGTGGTGGTGGTGGGGGGGGAATTCAGATGGAGTTAGCTTGACTTCCTGGACTTATCAGCAAGTAGAAATACATTCAAGTACATATAGAGAATAGATAGATTGCAGACCTATGATGTGCATCGCTCTGCGTCCGCAAGGAAATACGGGAACTTGGACCGATTAGTGAACTGTAATCATTTTTATTTTTTTTTTGAAAGAACAAGCCGCATTAGAAATTATAACACGGATTATAAATGGATGCTCGGCCCACTACTTTGAGGATTAACATCAGGGCCTGGAGGAAATATACAGGAAAAAAAACAAACTGTTTAAATTAACGGTATACTTGTCTTACTTAATAACGGGGGCTTGCAAATAGAAAAAAAAAAAAAATGAGCACAATGTGCACACTAATACCCTGAAGGTATTTCTAATCAATGTAAAAACTAAAAGGTCAAACTCTCCACACTTGGCACAGAGTTAGCCATGCATGTAAAACCCTCTTTAAAATGGAGCTTACACATCCAAACTATTCCCTTAGCAATGCAATAATATGCTTAGGATTTGACTTAATTGCTTTGACTATCCAAGCAGAAATTATAGTTGTTTTCAATGAGCTGCCATCCCTTCTGAACGCCGGAAAAATAAAAACACAACTGTGGAAGAAACACGGGGGTAATTACACAATTAATGGCCGGAGTGATTCTGATAATCTGCCTAATGGTTCCGATTAAGTAAACAATTTTAAACAGTCACAATTAAATTATATCGTTCCTGGTTCAAGTAATCACCTGTATATTTTATACATACGTGTGCTGAGAGGTCCGATTTCTCTATAGATGATGATGAAGCTCTAACAGACGGCGTCCTGTTAAGTCATAAATTGACATTTTAATTACGAAAAAAACGACTTTGTTTATCTTCATGTTCAAGGGCAAAACGCTTCAATGTAAACGGTCGTAATGACTTAAACTCATTTAACACGTAGGGCAAACGAGCAGTGCTCCGAGGGACGCCCATCTCTTCCTGATGTAGGTCAGGCAAGCTGATGAAAAAAATAGAAATCCATTTCTAGGTTGTTTGAGATTCTGTTTGACTTTTTTAATGGAAAAACTTCCGACTAGGAGGAAAAGAAATGTAGGGAATCTTACCAGCAGTTCAAACATAAATGTAGGTGATTTATACTTAATTAAAACTCGCCGAGCACCACGTTTATCTCACATATATGTGTGATATATATATATATGTGTGTATTCATTGATAAGCCACGCCTACAAGTGTTTTCAATAGCCTGGAAGCCGGACCAACCTGCGATCTATAGATTGTTTTCGCTCTCCGCTCCCCCTCCCATTCAGTCATTTCCATCCTACCTGAAGCATTTGAGGCCAATCACAACCATTTGTTACCATGGTTTCAACATGGTGACAGACAAGAGGCATTTTCATCCACAACCACGATGGCCGCCGCTGATGCAGAGCGGTCCGTTGAAGCTGCCGTAACCACACGGTACATCTTCTCTATGATATGATCGTGCAACTAATTATGCTTTCTCTCATTTGTATGTTCCTCACACGTGACTGTAAATTCTACAGGTCACATCGGGCGCACGTAAAAATGTCACTTTAAGACTTATGCCTTGTTAAAAAGGTTTTTACTTCGGTGACAATGAGGTGAAAGAATCCATTATAATCTGTGCTCATTGTACACTTCCCCTATTAAAAGGAAAGGAATCGGGACCTGTCGCTAGATATTGGATGACTCTTTACTGTGGAGTCTCTTATCCACACCCTCAGGCTCTGGTTGTGGGTCTATTCAATTGCGTCCAGAGGCATTTTGTGTCCTCTGCGGTTGATAATACCTCTTGAGAATCGAAGAGAAAACTGAGAGATTCCACACTCATTTGCAGATGCACAAGTGTGGCAATGATGTTCTCAACAAGAGGGACATTTTCTGTAATTAAACACACCTGAAGTCTCTTCATTCAATCGTCTTATACACAGTAGTATAACACTTACACTCTGCATTGATGTCAACGCTTTGCATTCAGAGGTCTACGTGGAATTTATCGCATATTTCGTCTAAATATGAGACCTTTTAAAATGTCATTTAGGTTGAATTTTGATGAAATACACTGACTGGCAGCCTCAGATGAACAAATTGAAGAGAAGATGGTTGACTGCACGAGATGCATTTTTCACCTCAGCTCCTCAATTCATTGACAAACCCAATGAATAAATGCTAACTTGACTGTGGGAGGCTGAGCGGGGAGACACGGGGAGCAACGGATGGAGGAAGGTACTGAAAGACGGGCAGAGATCTTAGGGCTGCACAGTGTGACGGCTAATGAGACTTGAATTAAGAAGAGCCAACAGGAAAAAGTATAGTGATACGCCATCCGCCCACGTCAAAGGAAGGACAATTATAGTGGCCATCTGTGTCAGCTTCAAACTCCTTTGATTTTCCTTAATTGCGGGGCAAATATCCTCTCGTCTTCTGCTTCATTAGCTACTTTGTCGAGTGTTGAGTGATGTCAAAGAGATGATGGAAGGACGGCGCAGTGAAGTGAAAGTGAGAGGGGGTAATATGATGATACAAGAAGCTGTTGTCTTTGGTCGGAGATTAGGTCCCTTAAGAAGGGCTTCGGAGTGCCGTTAGCCTCTGGAACTAAAACAAGTCTGACAACCCAACGACTATAGATTACGGTTTTGATGGGTGACCCGCTCCTGTCTGGCGAACTTAAACGGATGCTTGGGCATTATAAATGTTAAACGGGGGTTATCTCTCTTTGCCAGGCGCCTCTCTCATTGTGCAAATATTGTCTTCTATTGGTAACTTGTCCATTGTTTTTGGACGGGAAATAAACAGCAAAAGGAAAAAAAACACTGAGACAAACGAAGAGACACACAATGAGCATAAGTATTAATATTCATAATGTCTTTTGCATTCCATTAGGAAACAAAAGATATGGTCAGCAATCAACCCAAACTCTACGCACAATTCACTGGGAAGGAAAATAAGTATCTTAGTTGATCAGTGCTACTTGTCTTGAAATACAAAGCTTTATCTTCCCAAGAACCCACAGGGAGTCCGATTGTTTTCTCCAATTTAGAAAAATCGTGTAAAGTCGGCCACCCCTGGAATGTGTTCACTTGTGTCTGTCCCTCTTTATTTCTCTCCTCCACATTGTCCTTGAGACTTTCATTATGTCTCTTCTCTCGCTTTCCTCCCTCTGTCTCGTATTCTCTTTTCAATGCCTTCCAAAACAGTGCAGCGAAATGGTTATTCCCCAGTCATTATCTTATTTGTGCGTCTCCACTCAGCTGTAAATCCTCGAGGTATTCCTTTTCTATTCTCCATTAACTCCACTGAAGTCAAGCTTCAGCTGCCAATCACAAAACATTGCTTAGGAACAGAGGAGGGAAAAGTCAAAGACAAGGAGAGAGGAAGAAGGAGCTAGAGACATGGGGAGGCACAGAGGAACCTGTGAAACGGAGACGGGGAGGAAAAGTCCCTCGAGTTCCGAGAAAAAAAAAAAAAAAAACGAGACAAAAAAGTAAGATGAGTAAGCGATACAGAGAAAGGAAAGTCTGTTAGTGCTAATAGGAGCTATAGAGCCAAGCAAAAGTCCAAATTAGGGGTCAGGGACGGCTGCTATGGAAACAAGTAAAATAGGAGATGACTTTATTCCTTTTTCGTTTTCCATATTTCTTCGGCTAAGTAAAGAAGACTCAGTGTGCCGCAAACACAAAAGACATTCTGTACTAATTGGAGTCTTGGTAAATACAATCATTTAAGTGCCTGAGTGATGGATGGGATACTTGAACTGTGGGTGGGTTGTTTTTGTGCACCCTGAGATTTGAAAGGAAGTCAACTGATTCTTTTTGTTTTGAAATTCAACAATCCATTTCCTTCTCTTGAAATAATGCAGATGCTTGCGACCGTGGCAAGAGTGCACAATCGATGTTGGTGATGGAACCCCGTCACACTACCTTTCCCTTTTACGGAGAGAGCGCAATCTAACCTCGTATGGCAAAATCACACCGGGCGCCTCCGATGGATTGAAGACAAGCCATCCTGAGGGGAGAGAACAATCACACCCCCTTGGTCTCAGATCTGGGTCTACAATTCACAAATTATCCAATCAGTTAGAGCCACTATTTGTTCCCAACTGGCTCATGATTGTAGAAAGAAGGGTCAGCAGAGATGGAGTGAGACTCCTAGATAGGGCAGAACATTATGCCTTTTGGAAGCCCAGCCTAGGTAGCCGACCCATTGCCTAACTCCCAGAATCTGCAAAAACAAGCAGCAGAGCAAGACAATCAGGCAGGCGGAGCCAAACAAAGAATGTCGACCCTCTCTGCCAACAGAATTACAAAATTTAGGCAACCGATAAGCACCATTGAGAGCAGAGGATTTTGGGAACTAATGACCTACATAGCAGCAGAGTGTGGTCGTCTTTTGGATGAGCTTCTCCTTCCCACAAAAATATTCCCTTTGCATGTTGTTTAAGTTAGGACATGTAACACCCGAGGCACTTGCTTCATGTGTTCTATCAACCCATTAAAAGGCATCACTTGCCATCGGGAGCATAGATATGAGGTGGTTCGGCTCTACTCTACCTTCTCACTGGCTCAGCTGCTTTCATCTATTGTTAATAGACTAAAGAGTCTTTCTTTTGGTGAACATCTGAGCACATCTCGCTGGCCTGCGTCTTGCTACTCCTCCAGGTTTACCCTCCGCAAGAAAATGTGCTTTCTTGGAATACACCGGAATCTAAGGGGCTGGAGAAATTCCACCTCAAAACCGTGAACCGTGCTTCACCTCTCGGTGTTCTACATGTAACTGAATGCATAATCAGTCTCTCCTAGCACGTCTTCCCCACGCTTTTGCACTATTCTCCCCCCTCCATCCTCCCATGATTGCATAAACATGAGTGGGGAAAGGGCAAGTCTTGCACTCCTGCGGCAGGCGGGATGCTGTTTCAGCCATGTACGAACCCCGCCATATGTAAGGTGCACATTGCAATGGCATTACGCCTAAATAGGACATACATGTGTTAATGCTTATGCCACTGAGTATCTTCTTTTTCATATCAGATTGAAAATATCTCCGTCCCCACTTAGCGACTGGTCGATAAGAGCATGACAGACTCAAAAATGCAGCTATAGGGAGGTGGGTAATGAATGTAAGTAGCAAAGAACGGACAATGGAGATCAAGATGAGCATGAAGGGGAAGAAGAAAAGCAAACAAACAGACAAGACTTTTCTCTGCGTTTAGACAGGAATAAACCTCCGTAAGTAAGGAGGAGAAACAAAACAAAGAGAGAGCTCTGCTGCCAGGACTACGAGACAACACTTATCTATACATAATATGAAAAAAGCTTCAGCTTCAGCAGAGTGTGGACTTAATGAACAACAACCCCAGAGCTTACAAAACATGGACCTGGAGATGCAACTAAAGTCTTCTGGTAAGACACTTTTTTTCTGTTCTTTTTAGATTCCTAGCTAATAGACTGAAGGTTGGATTCTTTCCCTCCTTTGCTTCAATCTCTTTTATGTATGCTCTGGTGTGAAAAGGAAGACGGAAACAGCCAACGGTGGACAGTAATGGGTAGAATAATATATTCCACAAGATTAAAAGTACCTAGGGAAGTACGGGGAAGAAAGAATCACGGTGCTACAATGATGAAGAAATACATCAAAGCGGAGGCACGTCATCAGCGCGGGTCGTCCATCCGTCTGCTCCGCTGTAAGTTTGGAAAATACAGAAAAATTACCGAAAGAAAAAAGCTTTTATTCCTCATCATCCTCGTCTGTGTGGCGTGAATGTCCGAAGGAGGGCATTTGTGTTTTTCTTCTAAAGTTGATTCAAAAGGTGCACTCACAATTTTCATGCCAGTCTGTTTATTATATCCGACTGGTTTGTAGATCTAGGTTGCACAGAAGCAACAGTCACTGCATGTTTTGGTTGCTGGAGATTGAAAGACGCCAGAAGGTATTGCAAGACACAACGACCATGGTTTACATTACGGAAATGGTCATTGTGAGGTGCAGTTCCAAGCCAATCCGTAAATATCAGATGGTTGTTGATACGTATCTGGACAAGTTTGAAAACAGGATTGTGGGATAAAACTGATCTTTCAAAGTAAAATGACAAAGTAACTTAATAGTCCCGTTTTGAACGTCTCTGCTGTGACGTCTTCACTGTCCATTTGCGGAAATACGTGTTCATATTTACATTTTTCAAGACTTTCTCAAACTATTTTAATAGTTGACTTGGAGGGCTTCACACTGGAGTTAATGGACAACCTGCATTGTGTCATACAGACACAAAAGGGCGCCTCACATGTAAGTGTCAGACACTGAGGTCCGTGACAAAGCGCGGCTGTTTGAGGACCCAGGATGAGACCAGACCTGTTTACTCACACATACATTCATAGTCACATCTCTCCTCCACTCTGATGTGACACAGGGAGTAGAGTCTGAACTGCTCTCTCCCTGCATGGTTCTTCTTGTTTGTTCTTCTCCTCTATCTCAGATTGGTAAACACAACCGGTGTCTGTGCTCTGCATGGGAATCAGCCGCGACACCTGCTCAGCCCTGTCGGCTTGGATTAATCCTTAACAGGTCAAGGTCAGACACATTACTACAATGTCAGCCCAGTAATGAGCATGTCTGAAGATTCCACAAACTCGAAATTAATTCCTAGAACATTGTGTGAAGCGTTGAGGGGACAGAAGAAAAAAAACGAAAAAAAGAGGCTCAAGAGGGAAAGACGAGAGGTGAAACAAGTCGGTGGCTGAATTAATGGCAGGCTGCCGCAGGACCTTGTCAATGCGCCGCTAACAGTTATCCTCACTAACGCACACCACACATCTGAATGTGGCAATCAGCTTCGCCGGAGAAATAACAAGGGAATTAGAAGGGAGGACACAAGCAATCAGCGTCCTCCAAGTTTGCTAAGCTCGCTTGCCAAAATAAAGCATTAGGGCTCGTCTAATCCAGAGCCGACTGATGCTGGATTTTTTGGGACAGATGCTGATATTCTGGGGGGATTTTCCCACACATGTATAGCCCAAATATTCTTTATATATTAAGTAAAAATTACATGTCCCACGCAAGCCTCAAGAAAAAAGTGCCTTTTGAAAAAGATTGATTTAACTACAGCTATGCAATCGCGGTTCGTCTTATGAGAATTCTACTCTGTCTTGTTTCTCCCGATGAAAGGTAACGGCCTCGTATTTTGGCAGGCGAAGGTTGTTAGCCGAGATCACAGCAGGAAATTGAAAATCTCTTTACAGGTTTCAAGAGTTCAAGCAATAAGTGAAGGCAAATTGGCCCCTCGAAAAATCACAGAGAAATGCACCCGGGGGTTGTTATTCAAAATGACAAAGCATTTATTCAAAAGTGTCGGAATGCAGGCGGGCAGGCTTCTGCCACCACGTTACATGAAGCATCCCCTCAATCATATCAGTTTACATTAAACACATGATGTCCAATATATCATTTACTTCACAGGAAGAGAGAGTCTGATTTTAAATGCTTTGCCGAAAGAATCGATGGAGCGGCGGAGGAAATAAAATGATTGATTGGTACCAAACACTCCTATTAAGCTGCAGACAGAAGGACCCTGAAGGTGTTCAGTCAAAATATGAAAAGAGTTGCGTGGGTTGACTTTGGTATCCAGTGTTTAGCAACAGGGCTGCATCAGAGCTCGAATCCAGCACAGATAAACTGGTGCTTCGCTCTACCTGGTGATGAGTGACAGACAGGATAAGATCCATCGCATTAGTTAAGCGTAAACAATCCCTGTAATCAAGTGATATTGATTATAATGAAATATAATTGATGGCCATTCAGGTAAATTCCATCAGTGACCAATAATGTGGCTAATTGTCCTTATCTCATGCTTCAAGGGTGGATTTTCACCTGGCTGCTTTCTTAATTGAGGACAAGTAATGTAGCACGACGTAGGGAACGTGATGTCACCTTTTTCTGGCTATTTTTCCCCGACAAAACAGTTTGCACTGTTGCCGATTAGATGAATCAGCATAAACTGCACATTATGGAATTATGTTGATGTGTCTGGATAAGTGAAACTTATTAGAGAACTTACTTACAACGGCCCATAGATGGAACAACAGGAGTCTGACTATGCAGCCATGTAGGCAGAGAAGTGAGAAAATAAGGTGTGAAGCCACACACACATGCACCTTAATAACAAAACAAATTAATTGTGAGTCTGAGGTTGTGAGGTTCTCACAAAATCAGTAAAAAAAAATCATGTGATTAGTTTTTCTTTTTCTTTTTTTTTTCGTCAAACCACCGTTTCCCCTCTAAGTCAGGCAGATTGTAGTTCGTCCCCTCATCGATTCAGAAACTCCTCAATAATTCCGGATCTCGCGCTTGATCCAACTTTGCCACTGAACGAATGTCATTTGAACAAACAATCAATTTAATAGTTGTCGAGCGACACCTGTTGTTGGATGTAACAACTCCCCGATGCAAAAAAATATAATCAAGGAAAAAAAAAATGACCAAACCTGTTGCTTTTTTTTCTGGTGACTTAAGTTGGTAAAAGAAAACAGAATTTTGCACGTGTCGCTTTTTTAAAATTATGTGTGAAAGGTTGGCAAACTATAAGAAGAAAAACCACACACACACACACACCAGCAAACAATCAATAGATCCATACCAGTAATGATGTGTCTGAACACAGTATGGTGTGTCTGCAGGGGCCAGCCAGACCACCAGCCATTTCATATTAAGGCCACACATGCACCCCGGTAACACACATTTATCATAGAGCAATGGGAGATTCTGAACCCTGAGGGGGGAGAAAAGAAAAAAAGGGCACTAATGCACACATGCACACCCAAGCAAGCGTGTTACACAAGCAAATGCTTGAAAATGCCCATGCATGCAACAATGTACACATTCGTTATTCTGCTCAGACATCGACAGAAACACGAATGCGGGGCTGAGGTAACATCGGAAACACAAAAAGCAGCCGTATAATGACACCCTGTTCTGTTACCAGGACGGTAATAGCCCTCCGAGCAGCAGTGAGACACTATAGGTAGTCATAGAATTATATCAACGGGGGAGTGCTCGACTACTAGACCCTGACACTATAGCGGGGGCATTTAACAAGATAATCCAACAGAATGGATTCATCGTTTCACATGCTAAATTCCTCCATTGTGCACACCGAGCTCAAGGACTCGCTTTATATTTAAGAGCGCTTGTACGTGTAATCTGTTCACAATCACTGCTAGTAATTGAACTGAAAATTAAAAAAAGGAATAAAATCTCCAAGCAGTAGGTCTAAAGATACTCATGGTTTCCCTACCTGGAAGCCATGTTGGATGCTCCCCCTCTGAGAAACATCAATTAATAAATAAATAAATCTAATTCCATTAAACATGAAGGATCAATCTATGAAGTTTCCTTTTATTTTTATCACATCTCGATTTTTTAGGAAACTGCATCTCCTTAAATACACGTGTATTTCATCTTCCTCAGTCTTCTAGAAGATGAAGTCTGTACTACTGGGAACAACCAGGTTGTCTGCAGGTCTTAAAATCGCATCGTGATAAATATTCAGCAACAGAACATGTGTATGTGTGTACAGCTAACGCGCGAGGCCCCGGTGGAGCGGCTGGAACTGGACGGCTGCCACCATAATACAAATACAATTTCTGGCTCCCTTTCTACGAGCCGTGTCCCAGTTTCCAAGCTGTCAACGTAGCTAGGTAACAGAAGCGGAGATTTGCTTAATGCAAAAGGGGTTAACAGACGGTGACGCACAAAAGAAAACCTTCGTAGACCGTCTCTTCTGAAAAAGGATCGGTTCGGCCATTATGTAACTTATAGAATTGGCTCTTGTGTTCTTGAATTATTTTATCCAAACAAAGAGCCTGCGGTGTCTTTTTTTCTTCATATAATCCGTCTGATTTCACACGTCCTGAAGCAAATTTAACAGCGTTAAATCCACATGATTTATTCTATAGACGTGGCATGAGTCGGTGTCTTTAATCAACTTTAAGAATGAACGACATCACTGTTGCATTGTCTTGGTGATGCAGTTATTTATGCAAGATTCTTTGATGTAGGGATTATTATTAGTATTAATAGCATGTGACTGAATGAAACAAGTTATTTACCGGTCAGCTTGGGTTGGAGTTAAATGATGAAATAAAATCACAATGAATGAAATGAAGGACACCTTTGTATTATTAAGGACATAATATTACGTGCTTGAATATTGACGTAATATGTACAAAGAGCCGACTGGAATACAAACGTACCTACGGAAGCACCAATGTGAACCTGGCAGCAGAACTACAAAATACAACTAATGATGCAATGCATTGTAAAGTGTCCCTCTGGTTCATCTATTGTTACGCCGTAATGTTTTATGTGCTCGTTTCTTTTATTTCATTTTATGGGAATTTAGGAGAAAGAAAAAAAAAAAAAAAGTTTAAAAAGGAATAACAGGAACAGAAAAGTTGATTCTCGACTGTGAAACTGTAATTTATTCCGGACCACGAGTGTGACTCAAGGTGCTATGTTTGATGTTTAGTGTTACTTTGTCTCTATTCAAAGATTATAGTCCCTTACCCCCAAAACAGGCAAATATGGCATATCTATATTTTTAACTTCCAAAAGTGGATGTGTTTCCCCCCCTCGCACAAAAACTGATCCCTTTGAAAAAAATCCGTTTGGAGGGCAGACAGCGCTAACACCTTGTGAAAAGTGCCGGCAGCTTGAGTAATAGCTTGGCACGTCTTTCTTATGACACAGAACAGGTGTTATGAAAGCTACTTGATAGGTATGGTAATTGCTGCCAGCCCAAAGACTTGAAGACGCCAGCCCCGATTCTTTTCCGAGGTGTAGAGATAAATAAGCCTCTTTTAATGAGAATCTAAGTCACGCTGAGCTTAAACTCTCACGCTCAAGCAACACAACTCACCCCCTGTAGGGATTACGCCTTATGTAGTTTCTTTAGTTAAATGCCACCATCCATTTCCAGAAGGTGTCTGCGGTGTGAGTGACAGCGGTTGTGTCGTTGCTAATGCTACACAGCTAGCTGAGATCGCGCCACACAGGTTACCCAGAATGTAGCTACACTGCTGCAGTAGCTTGCTGGTAGAATCGCCGTCAACAGAATCAAATAGCTTCTCAGCTCCTTTTATTGAACAAGTATTTGGATATCCTACTGCAGTGCTCAAACGCAGCCAAGCTTTCTGCTGCTGTTTGACATCAAACTCACTGTTATCTTGGCTGGTCGAGGCAGAAAGCCTCTGAACAGAGTGTGGGTCTGTTCAATTTCTCTGCCTGGCAAAGGGGATTTTGTTTATTGCCTCTGTCGCCAAGTGATGGGTCTCTTTAAATGTATAAGGAGCGTTGTCTCTGTGAAAAGTGCCCTCAGCTAACCTCTGATTTAGCGCCTTATATTTCAAATTGAATTGAATCCTAAAGTGTTGTAACCGTCACACACCGACCTGCAATGTGTGGCCAACAGAAGCATGTCCATGTGACAGTGATATCACTTACCGACCGTGCGTCCCGTCGGCTGCAAGGGAATAAGGACATGTGAGCTTGAATTTATTGGATGAAGAGATGGCAGAGGACGAAGAGGAACGGATCCTGAGGGAGTAACAATTGCGAACCTCGAGAAATAGTTTCAGTGAAACAAAAGAAAAGAGACAGTTTGGTCAAGGCTGCGTTCAGACGCCTTTCACAAGCATTAAACTCAATAAATCTGTTGCAGCATTATTAATTTGACTCCAGAAAACGAATTAATTAATTTAAAAAATATTAATTAAATGATAATTATTGTTTTGCAATCGTCTTGTAAATTATTTTATTTTTTTTCAAATTTGCTAATCAATGGGTCACAACTGCACTTCTAATAATGATTTAATGAAATTACATATTTAAATCTGAGATCAGTGGTGATTGTGAACAAGCAGTTTTTAATAAAAAGGGAAATTAAACATTTTGCTGGGAAGACCCTGGAAGTGAAACCTTAAATACAAACTGGACAAACAAGACACAGGTGAGAGATCAGAGGGCAGGCAGGGAGCTGATTGGCTGACGAGACACAGGTGAACAAGGCAGGGAAGTGAGCAGACGAGACACAGGTGAAAGAGATAACAGAAAGAGCGGGAAACCAAACAAAGACAGGAAGTAAAACACGGAACAGGGACAAAACAAAACAGGGAACCGGCAACAAGAGATCTGAAGACAAAACACATGAACATTCCGATACACAAAACAAGAAATATATCAAAATCCAAACTCAAAACTACCAAATATACAAGACCCAGGGATCATGACAGGAAGACCCTCATGGGGTCCCTGCACCCTACTTTTGGAACCTCAGCAAATATATTGAGGGCATGTGAGGAAATCTGAAAGGTACGACACTACACGACAGTAAGACACACACACACTGTGATTACTTGCTTTATGTCATGTTAATATCATTGTGTGTGTGTGTGTGTCTGACAGGAGCTTTAAACTTTGTACTCATGTCACTCTGTTTCATAAATTCTCACACCGAACCACTGCGACACCGACGGACGACAACACATGGACTTATTATCTGAGCCCAACTGCTCCATACGAGAGGCTCCCACTGCCAATCGGAGAGGATGGAGCCGAACCTTCCTTCTGTCCAGTGTGTGGGATGGTGTGTGTGTGTTCATGTATTGGCTTTGTGTGTGGACTCTGTTTATTTCTAGTTCTTGATATCATTCTGATTTCCTTCTTCCTGTAAATACTTGATATTGTTTTCTATAAGAAGAAGTGAACATTAATGGACATCATGATGTTTGAAAGTTCAGCGGTGGTGCAGTCGTCCTACAACCCCCCCGCTCCACCAATATGTGCCCGGGATTAAGAGTGATCAAGCCCATGGCAACTCATCCATCCGAGTACAGAAAGGAGGCAAACCTGTTGTTACATAAGCTTTATTTTTTCATTATATTATTTTCTTTGATGCCAAATTTATTTTGGAACAGCGAGAGCAAAGACTACAGCTTATTGTTATTTGATAAACAATTGCACCGAACATTTACTTCCCGTTTTGACGGATGTGTTATTGACTACAAAGAGACCCGGAGGAAGTCGATCTATGTGAAGACAAACGGCTTCTTTGTCTACTTCCACCATATTTCTGTACTTTAGCTCGCTACATTTCTCCGGGGTGCAGCTCCAGTGAAGTGAAGCTTCATTTAATGTAGAGTGACTGATAGTTTAGCGCACCACACTTACCAAGCAGCTCACCCCGACACATGCATCTGTGTGTGAATGTTCTTCATTTATTAGGAGCTTCGCAGAAAAAGCCCTCGTGTGCGTCGTTGCGTCGCGCCGAACACATCGACTATTCGCTAAAATGAAAAAAAGTCAAAAGCATATGTTTGTTCTCATTTACCGAGTTCCTCATCGTGTGTTTTGTTATATATTAAAATGTCTTTCCCCTGCTCGTGTTATGTATAACAGCTGGGGTCATTGACTAAAGCTACTGCAGTGAACTTATTAAAAGACCATCGTTTTTTCCGAGCGTTCGCAGGCCCCATTATAACCAACAGTCGGCGGAGATGGAGAGGAGTTGTGCTCGCACATAATGAGACTCACTGAGCGGAGCCATAAAACAGTTGGCTGGCTGATGATGATTGACAACCCCAAATCAAAGAGACACACTAGATTGCACATGAAACAGAAACGCGGGGTTGTGTTGCAGCACATAAACGCCGGCGCATCATCGCGAGTCAATATGTGCTTTTGACACTTCCTCATTGCTGCCGTTCATACAAGTCGGAGAAAAAAATCAAAGATGCACGAGCCAGACGGGGTTCGAACACACGGCTCACACATCGAGGAAGCTCAAGAGACGGAAGGCATTTCCGCCTAATATGGAGAAAAAAAACAAGGGAAGCAGAAACACGAGGAAAAGGGGCGGAAAGGAAGATCCCGAGGCGGATCGGGTGAGCGATTGTTTTCGTCTCATCCTTTACCCCAATGACGCAGGACTCAATCAAATCCTCCTCAGTCTTGACCATGCATTACCCTGGCAGGCAGGGACCTTGTTTCACTCCCTCAATTAATTGCCCACTCGCACATAATTAACAGCTGTTTTGTCCACAGATCAATAAATGCTCTGTTCATTAAAAGTCCCTTTGCTTCCTCAAAGATCCCCCTCTGCTTCCTTCACTTGTTTCTGAGGAGGAGGAGGAGGAGGAGGCAGCGCCAGGGAGAATTTCCATTTCAGTTTCATGTCTGGGGGTTTTTGCTATTTTTTTTTTATAATAACGGAGTCAAAGGAGGACGGCGAGCTAAGAGAATATGAGGATAGCATATGTGAAGCAGAGAGAACGGACTTATGGGAAATATATTAGTTTAGTTGTGAGGATCACAGGAGATGCCCGACGTCGCTGTATTATCATATCTGTAACATACAGGGAGACAAAGTCACCTGTCAATCAATTCACATGGATGAAGATAACTTGGGGGAGCATCGCAGCAGTTTTAAAGGACGCACATCCACCACTTGTCAAACTACATATCGGCGTCTCATCCACAGCCCACGACCACTATCGCGCTTTAGAATTGCAAAAAGGCAAAAGATCAGTCTGCTACTTCTTAAAAGGATAAAAGATCGATACACACAACAGGCTGTGGATTTATCACGGCGCGTGCCTGACTGCCAGCCACCTGCCACGGCTAACACGGTAAATGATTAGACCAGCAGTTGCTTCAATCTCAATGACACACAGTTTGCCCAGTGTAATGAACAGTGTGCACTATGTTGTTGCCGATCAGCTCCCCCGTCTGCCGTGGGATCGCAGCATCTCTGGAGATGGATAACACGGTTTAAGATGATAAAACTCATTCTGAGGTGTGTTTTTATTGTGTTTATAGGATCAGGCGTCGGTATCTTCTTTCTTTACCGTATCAAATCACCGAGCTTCTTTGCAGCCAGAGGAAAAAAAGAAGTGACCTACGTACCTGCGGTGGTAACCGCGTTACACTCACAGTTCTGCTTTGTGGCTGCTTCTTCTTGGCTTTATTTTAGATTAATTTCTGTAGGTGACAGCCTGCATGATGTTGTTATAAGGGGTCAAGGTATTGACAGCGTATGAGCGTGTCCCTGCTGATTCAATAGTGCTTCGTAATCATGTTGCAACAATAGAGAGCACATGCTGTACCTGCGTGAGGTCTGCACTCTCCTCTACGTGTGGCATCTTCTCATCAGCTCTGACATCTGATACTGATGCACAAAGTATCCTTCAGCATCTGGGACCTTTAACTACAACCTCTCATCACATTGAAACACACAGAGCGACTTCTACCGGCTGCCGTGTGAGTGGCTCATGCATGACCCTGATGAAAGCGTGTATTTCAACCCCCCCACCACCATCTTTCCCTGAACATAACCAGACCTCCAACACGTCATTGAAATATGAATATTAAGGGTTTATAGTTCGCGCTCGTCGTTAAACTCTGGACTCAACCTGAACAAAACCCTAACCCACCTCCTGAAATAGAGATTGTTACTATATATTGGATCCAAAAGCCGAGTGCGTCTTGTCTTGACTCCGACGGGTTAACAATAGAGTTGTTTGAAAGCCAGCTGCTTCTCCCGCCAAAGGCCGTCCGTGTGAGACGGAAGGGGAGTGACAGAGCGTCGCCATCCGACGAGCCAGGAGCTTCGTTATTTCACCTCGGGAGATGGGACGGTGTCGTGTAATCCGCCTCTAGATTCAAACCTGTGGTCAGAACAGGGATTTTATCCACCAGATTATTCAGTCTTCACTTGTGTTATTGCAGTGACGGATGATCGAGATCTAACTCATCTCCTCTACCATCCGTCAATAGAAAATATCAGCCAATGCTACCTATCCCTTATAAAGTCCAGCTGAGGAAGACTATGATGCACGGTTGCTTCATCATTGATGGAAAATGTACCGATGTAAGTTGCTTCTGCTAAATAACAACGGTAAATGTAAACCGGTTCCGCAGCCTCCGGCTCAGCTCCCCATCACATGCACCTGACATTTCTCTCGTCTGAGACATCATAACCAATAACGGGCGAACGCAACATCCTCTGCAGATGTAATGAAAAAGATGATGAATTAAATTGGCAACCGTTTCTTCCTTCCCCTAAACATTTCCTCCATCTGTATTTGTGCGCGAGCACACAATTTTTTTCCGTAGCCAATTTAGAATCATTCCACCCTTGGTCAGTCTTGCCGCGGATGGATTCCCTTGTGTAACATCTGGCTGTCTCTACATCCCTCTGTTCGCTCCCCTCGCTCGTAAGCTGGTGTAAAATTGCCCCTTTGAATCTCCTCCGCAGCGGATTCCTCATTCAGTCGGGGAGACGTTCCCCGCGCGCAGTCAAAACTCTCTCTCTTTATTTTGTGTAATATGCTAAACACAGCCACATAAATTCTCCCTGTCTGTGTCTTTAGACTGATGAATGAGGCAGAATGCCTCTGAATTCCCAAGCTCCCTTTGCTATGATGTGTGCCAGTCTCTTGGATTAGGAGACATATGGAGGCATGTGAGTACACAAGCAGGCGCGAATGTTACCCAAACACACACACACACACACATGGCAACACACTAAACTCATGGATTGAATGTATTCACATAAGGCAGACTGTCAATATTTTTTTTTTAAAGCCTGAACGTTACAAAATTCACTAAATTGGACTGTGGGAATTTGAGATTTGAAAAAGCTCCAAACTCAGACATGCAGATGTTGCAGGCATATTTTCATCTGAAGTTAATCCAAATCTTTAGTTAAACATCTGGGGCTGGAGCAACATACTAAGACGTCCCCCCTTCTCCCTTCTCATTTTAGTGACCTAAATAAAAAGGGGGTTTAATATAAATCCAATATAGCATAAATTAAAAGAACTAACCGTATGGCTGCGCTCCATATCGATACATCATGCTGTTAATCTGAGGCCTGCAGGCAGAATCATTCACTACAGTCACTTCTGTAAGATCTGTAGAGATAGAACTACATCAAAATGTTTTTTAATGAATTATTGATAACACTGTCATGACTCCTGTCTTTACCCCTGTGTTACTGCTAACCCCCTGCAGAAGGCAGCACCCTTCTTTTGTTTCCCCTTTTTCCCACTACTCTTCCCCCCTCCCTTCTTGTTTCTCAGGTGAGGTTCCCGGCAGGTGCAGCAG
>CAAKHC010013302.1:0-27955 GCA_901007825.1 Macroramphosus scolopax
CAAAGGGATCCGCTCGTTACTGGCCAGAGTCAGCACCTAGCAGAGGCAGGCAGGATGTCAACACACACACATGTTCCTCAGCTGCACTGACTATTCTTAGCATCACACACACACACACACACAGACACAAACACGCACACGCGCACACACACACACACACACACGCACACACACACACACACACACACACACACACTTGTGGAAACACATGCTGCAGACCAAAAACAAAATGCAATCTACCTTTAATAATACCGTCTCAGCCACGAGGTCTGCAGAGTAAACCGAGGACTGAGTTCCGGGCCGTCACGTCCTCTCAGGTTCGTACCTGCTGTTGGTATCTGACACGTCAACACCTGAGAGAGTGTTGACGTGTCAGATACATCCGGTGAAAACTGACGGTCCCACTCGTCTGCTCATCTTCCGAACCACAATACTGCTGCCAGGACGTCCAAACATGTTGTGTTTGGAGGTCCTTAACATTCAGGGACAGTTGGTGCAGATATCCACCATTAATAAACATATAACCTTGTAAAGGGCCATTCTACTTAATATTATCAATAGATGCTGATACATTTTTCACATTAAAATACATTTTAAAGGCAATGAAGGATGTTTAAATTGATGTATACCTACTTTATTATCGACTCCTTCCACAGCTACGTGTTGATTTATTCTATTTTTGGAGACTGTAATTTGAGGTGTTGTTGAACTCTACGGGGTTAAACTGAATATTCATATTTCCTCCTCAGACAGCCAAAACAGATTCAATAAAAACAGATTGAATGTGTAATCGTAATGAAGGGAAGATTTACTGCAGGGCAGTTGTATTATATACTGCATTAGTTTGATCTGGGTGTACCTAACAAACTGGCCAGTGAGTGATCACAGCTGAGACAGCAGTCTGACAGCTTCAGCTGATCCAGCATGCGGCCTCGAGGGTTCAAACAAGAATAAAACCAGCTCAGCACATAACTCCTTCATCTCCTCCTCCATAAGTCTCAGCTCCAACATGCTTCCCAGACCTTTTGAACCTCTACGAACCTCGTTGACCGCTCAGGTCAGCTGGACGGGGATTACTGCTGTTTATTCCCACAACTGACACTAAACAACTGACTTCAGCCTTCATGCAGGGAAACGCTGAACAAAGTCCCAGAAGATGTGAGAGCTGAACCATTGCTGAGCACCTTGAAGACAAAAATCAGGTCTAATCTTCTCTAATATTACCTGCCAATATTTGTTATAATATCTGTTCTCTGTTTTCATCATTTCAGTACTTACAGTTCCATTGTTTCATTGTATATCTACTTTATGTATTGTTGCTTGTGCTGGAAAAATAATCTTTTCTAAAAATGATCTGCTTTGTTTTCCTTGTGGGTGAAATAGACAATTCAAAGAACGTTGTTGGCACCGCAGCATCGCTCCACAGGGGGGCGCTGTTTGCAAATGATTGGTCTCATTGAGCAACTCTTAATGTTGCATCATTGATGCTGATATTGAACAACAGTGTTTGATTACAGCCCAGATGTCTTGTCTGAGATGCCGCTCTGTTGTTTTTTTATTTTGTGTTTCTATAATCTCACATTAACCACCTGTGCATGGTGTGTTGGTGGAGTCCCAGGTCGGAGTCCCAGGTCGGAGTCCCAGGTCGGAGTCCCAGGTCGGAGTCCAGCTCTGGGCTCTCAGTGCCAACCACTGGGCCACCGTGCAGCACAAACACACAGATTGGAACATGAGATGAGAGTTTCAGTTTGGGAGCAAAATGTAACAATTAAAAACATCCAATTTGTTTTGAAATTAAGTTAATTAGTTTACTTGGGGACTGGAAACAAGGCCACACCTCCAATTCAGATTCAGATTCAGATTCAGATTCAGATTCAGATTCAGATTCAGACGTCTTTCATCCCAAGAAGTAATTAATCCCAACAATAACTAATAGTCCCATTTGAAGTGGTGTCGGTGTCATTGAGGACGCCGTCCGACTCAGCCTCACCTCGTGGCCTCGTCAACCCATCTTGCTCTGCATGTGTCAGACTGCTCGACCCAACCTCCCTCATCATCCGTTCATACCTCATCCCCTCTTCCCTCCTTCGCTGCAGGGGACCCCCAGGTTCTAGACGTCCACTAAGACCAGACAACTGCATCCTCCTCCGTCCACCATCACCCCTCCCTTCAACACCATCCATTGATCCATTAACACCAGTAAAACATTGTGGATCCTTGCAGGCGTGCCTCCGTGCTGCTGCAGCCTCGTGCAGAAAGTTGCACAAACAAAGTCTTGTTTTTCTGTAAAACCAAGAGGAAACGATGAACACCAGTAGCGATAACCAAAGCTGTGTGGTGAGGAAAAACTATGAAGGATCTTGATCAAAGGTGTGAGAGGAACCCACATGTTGTCTCAACTGTTTCAGCATGTTGCTGATGGCGGGGTGATAAGGTGGGGGAATTCATTTAACTCTGGTGACAAGGACGTGAGCTGGCAATGGAAACTCTGTCACAGAGACCTCACACACTCTGACTTTAAGTGTTAGAAGGTTTCATCCTCGGGTGTAATCACATCCAGTCAGTGAGTCGGTCTCTCTGACAGTTGCTTCACATCTAATCAGTTTAACTTATCAAGTTAAAGTACGTTAGTTTCTTTGCATCTGCAGGAAGATACAACAACTAAAAGCATGCAACACGTATAAAGCATCACGTACATCACCACAAGGCTGGACTTTATCTCCTCATCATCAGAAGCAGATCAGGATCAGCAACGAGCCTCGGAGGCCTCAAGCTGCAGTCAGCGGGGTGTGAAGCTGGCTTCCTGTGAGCAGACAGTTCAGCACTGAAGAAGGAAGGTGAAGCACTTCAGGGTGTTTCTGCCACCAAAGCATCACAAGTCCTCTGGGTTTCAACGATGCAGCTGAGCTGTGTTGCCTCCGTAAACACCTCAGGGGTGGAGGGAAGCTTCGGCCGGCGGTTCTGAGCCTCAAGTATCAACCAGCAACCAACAGACACACAAACTAGTAGAACTGTTCTCCTCACAGCCACTGGAGAACCTGCAGGAACAAATGTTCCGCAGGACACATGAGACCGATGTGCTTTGTATTTGACCATTTCAAAAGCATCTGTCTGCTGCTTGATGAAGCCTCACCACCGACCTCCACCTGCCCGCTCATGTATGAACATCCACCCGGGTTTCCTCTGAAACGAGACTGCTGGAATGAACTAAAAATTTATGCTTTAGAGAAACTAATGACGTTTTTCAAACAAATAAATTACGACAACGTAAATAAATATTCAGTTAATCAGGAGAATGACTGGCTTCCAATCTTGTGACATCACAACTTTTCTCGAAGCTTTTTGTCTCTTCAGAATATTTAACTTTTCGTTTTGGTTAACGATTATTTTTTAGCTTCTTTTGATTGCAGCCGGTAAATAAATTAATTTAGAGGGGGGGGGGGGGGGGGGGGGGGGGGGGGCTATGGTGACGCCTTACACATAAATGTTGATTCTGAGAGGGTTAATGTCTCTTCACATCTTGAATTAGAAGATGAACCATTGAACACCGTCTCCTCCATGCAGACTGTTTCCTTCCACCGCTCACGTACAGAAACCGAAGCCGCATGTTCCCTGAAGTGTTTACAAATCAAACGAGTCCTCTGATTCAGAGCGAAACACGTCTGTCGGTCGGCTTCACTCATGTTAATCACACTCAGTTCATTGAAAGCACAAAAAGAAGAAGTTGTCTTGGTCTTCGTCGAGTCACCGCGAGCCTTCAACAGCCTCACAGGGTTTTCCTGAAAGCTCTCAGAAGGCCTCACGTCCGATCTTTGACAGCCATGTGAGGTGTCGCCGTGTCCCCGCCCCCCCACGCTCTGAATCTTAAAGATGCTTCCTTCTCCTTCACTCTCTCAGTAGGTGCTGATTCTGGGTCTCGTTCCTCAAAAACCACTGTGGTAGTTTCTCTTCTAGTTTACTTTTCAGATTGGAAATGCCAAACAGCTGCTTCACACACGCCGTCAGCCTCGGTGAGTCGATGCTTGAATTCAATCCAGTTTTATTTGAAGTCAAAGAAATGTTGAAGTTCTGTTGATCACCTTCTTTAATTTTAAGGTCTGTTCCTCGCCCACTACGTCACGTTCTCCTCTGGTGCCGAGGTACTTTCAGGTAAGCTGCTGTTATTATATATTTTTTTAAATAATTTTTATTTTAAAAATAATGACTTATACTTATGACCAGGGGACAGGAACAAACACCGAGGTTCACGTAACATTTCGGAGCAGATTCGTTAAACAACATTCAAAAAATATATCTATTGTTTTACATTGGAGGTGGTGGAGGTCTCTGCTCTCCGAGTGCCCGTCGGTCAACAGGACGACACCAAAACTAATGTTGAGTCTTATTTCGAATGTGAAGGTTTCAGTTGTGGGGTTGCAGTTAATAGAAGGAGGCACTGCTGGAGCTCATTTATAGTCAGCGATGTCATATTCTTACTGTATTGCAGTGGGATGCAAGTCAGTCGATGTTTCCTCCAAATATCGTCACTGTGGGCGTCAGGCAGGTAATGAAGTTACACTTCGAGTCATCACTGTGATTCACCGCCTGGGACTTCAGATTAATTTACCTTAGTCACTGTTCACGGCCTCTCTTTCAGATGGAGTCACTGATTTAGACTGTTTTCATAAAGGTAAAACATATAAATGTGTGTGGAAACCTGGGAAGCACACGTGGAAGACGACGTACACACTCGTCATACAACAAGAGTAAGTAGGAACTGAGAGTTTCCCGCCGCTGAGCTTCACAAACAGGCTCAGTAATCCATCTTTTGTTCTCCTTCTCCAGGAACATAAATTACTGCAGGGTTTTCAGCAGCATCACTGAGATGTCACAGGGGGTCTCTTTGTTTCAAAACTACAACATGACGGCGGAGGTGCTCGAACACACGGGCCAGACGAACTGCACCAAGGCGGTTTTCAGAGGGGAACCCAAGAATCTCTGTAAGTTTACTGAATGTTCCTTTCTATTATTCCTCCTTTGTCCCATAAGTATCTGTATGTATCTGTATATGTATATGTCTATATATATATATGTATATGTATCTGTATATGTATATATATGTATCTGTATATGTATATATATGTATCTGTATATGTATATGTATATTTATATGTATATATGTATATGTATCTGTATATGTATATGTATATTTATATGTATATATGTATATGTATCTGTATATGTATATATATATATGTATCTGTATATGTATATGTCTATGTATATATATGTATATGTATATGTATCTGTATATGTATATGTATATATATGTATCTGTATATGTATATGTCTATGTATATATATGTACATGTATATGTATATGTATCTGTATATGTATATGTCTATGTATATATATGTATATGTATATGTATATGTATATGTATATGTATATATATGTATCTGTATATGTATATGTATATATCTGTATGTATCTGTATATGTCTATGTATATATATGTCTATGTATATGTATATATCTGTATGTATCTGTATATGTCTATGTATATATATGTCTATGTATATATATGTCTATGTATATATATGTATATGTCTATGTATATATCTGTATGTATCTGTATATGTATATGTATATATATGTCTATGTATCTGTATGTATCTGTGTATGTTTCAGGGCGATGTGGGCCGCCCTCTAACGTGACCTTCAAGCGCCGCCCTGGAGGACTCGATGTCCACGTGACCTGGCTGAGGGAGGACGTGAAGAACATCAGGCGTTACTCTGTGAGATATAAAGCAGCGGGCAGCCGTCAGTGGAGCGAGGTCGGTACTACAGACATCAAACCTTCATGACGTTCAGTCCAGTCAACAACTCTGCTTTCACTGTTCCTGAACATCTTAGGAAGAACGAGATTAACGACGTGGAAGCTGTTTAATCTAATGAATATTCATAGATCTATACAGAAGGTGATTAGAGCCACTAAAACAAACAGAGAAGTGGTGACTTGATCTGATGATCCGTCTGCGAGGGCGTTAATGTTCTCGTGTTCGCAGTCCTCCGTTCAGTCCCGGGACAGCAGGAGATGCTCGGTGGAGAATCTGGACTCGTCACTCGTCTACATCGTGCAGCTGCGGTGTGTCGCTGACCAAGATAAATGTTCCCAGTGCCTGTGGAGCGACTCGTACTCCGTCCCACCAGGTCAGTCCAGGTCTGTCTTTGTTGTGTGATGTCATGCTGATTTTGACTTAAAGAAAGCCTGAAATACGCAAATAATGTCCTTATTCATCTGTTAATATATCTAATGAAGCTCTCTCACAGAACTGACTGCACATCCTGTCATCACCCAGATGGAAGATAAGGACGCTGCAGACCAAGAAGGCGGCCGGATGCTCTCGCTGGCTTGGACGGTATAAATTAACCCCTTGATACCAACAATCATTCTGTGTGCAGCCGTAATTGATACCAATGTGATTGTTGATCGTCTCTTTGTCAGTTTCCTTCCGAAGAGCTGCATGACGGCTACTTTGTGACGATTGGGAAAGAGTCCGGAGAGCTCTCGGGTCAGCGGCTGACCACCACTCAGCCGCAGATCATGCTGATTCTCTCCTACTCGGCGTATCACGTCAACATTAGTGCCTTCAACAATGCGAGCGTCTCGCCAGCTGTAAGCCGGACGATACCACAACGTGCACTGAGTGAGTTCTGTCCCCTGGAGACCCTTTTGATAATCGCTGAGACTTCTCCACATAATAAGAGTATAAATCTGTCGTCGCAGGTGTAGGAGGCGAGAAGCTGAGAGTGACAGTCATCGACAGTACGTCCTTCAGGATCTCCTGGAAAGACGATCTCATCAGGACTTACGTCTGTTTTTCTGTGGAGTTGACGAAGAAGTGGCATAAAGCTGTTTCCTTCTATGAGGACGAAAATAACTTTTTCCATTTCAACGGTAAATATTTCGCACCCTTTGGCAAAACGGATGAAATTGTGTGCACCTCTAAGCTGCTCCTTGTGTTTCCATCCAGAGCCTCTGGAGCCGTACCAGAGATACGGCGTGGCTCTGCACACACGACCCGACCAGGACACCTGCAACCTGAAGTCCATCAACAACACCGAGAGGACCTACGCAAGCACACAGTTCTATTTCCAAGAAGGAGGTGAGTCTAGTTTTTACACATCATCATCATCTGACTCATGACAATCAATAACAAGAACAACCCGACTCCCTGAAGTCCCGGTCGGCGCCCCAACAAACATCAGCAGCCACAACTTGACGCTGGACTCAATGGTGCTGCAGTGGACGTCCATCCCAGAGGACGACATCAGAGGTTTCTTACTGGGTTACATCATCCACTATGTTGAGTATCACCACAGGGAGACTCAGGCGGAGAGAAGTAAGCACCTTATTATGTAATCAGCAATGCAACACTGATCTCGCCCTCTTAAGAAGATCTCACAGTGGCTCGCAACTCCTTGTTTCTAAGTGTTCACAAATATAAATCTCAGTTTCATCGTGAAGACAAGAGAAAGAAAATGAATACATTTGCAGTTTGTTGACAAGTGTTCCCTCTTTGGATGCAGATGTTACAGTGGATCCGAGGTCTAACAGCTATGAACTGGGGGATCTCAAAAGTAACACAGTATACCAGGTCCAGATCTTAGGATTCACCCGGGAAGGACCAGGAGTACGAAGCACGCCGTGCCTCTTCAAAACAAATCATCAAGGTTATATCCAACCAATGACACTCATGTTGGTGTAAAACGGTGAAGAAACATCTTCACTCACACTGTGTTTTCCTTCCTGCAGGTTCTTTAAGTCTCACGATGGTCGTGATCCTTGTTATCATGGCCGTGTTGGTGATATTCGGATCGCCGCTAATCAAAAGGTAAAGTCTCCAAATGGGCGAGCTGTCACTTTGTCTTACAGTGGGCGGATATCCTCCATACATCTTATCTCCATTCCTGTTCTATCTACTTTATCTAGAGCAAAAATAATTCTTTGGCCAAGCATACCCAACCCTGGAAACAGCACTACCATGCAGAAGATAGGGGTGCACTCTCAACTGGTAAGTACCTGCTTGTGCTTTCAATATCACCATCAGTTGAAGCCAAAGAGGAACTCTAAAAGACAAAGCAGCTTAAAGTAGGTTTACTAAGCCACAGTGACCTCTCCGACCTCAGTATTTGCATATACAGAATCTGTGGTGCATTCTGTTGATATGTCGGTGTGGTACTGCACTACTTGCAGCATTCTTACTGGCAACCTCATCCTTTGGTCTTTTCACTGTTGCCAACACTTCCGTATTGTAAATTCAGAGCAAGTATCTGGCGCTGAAGAGAGCATCTAAAAGTTCCTCTAAGCTGTTGTTTTAAGCTCAAATAGTTACCTTTTGTTATGTTATTTATCTTTGTTAAAGGTAATGTGTCATAAGAATGTTTTACCAGCTCACAACACCGTGTTGTTTTCACTCAGGAACTCCTGGAGTCCATCAACACCCTGAAGGTCGAAGAATGGGATACGAGAAGTCTTCAAATCGTCGAGGAACGACCTGCAACCCCTGTGAGCACACTGCCCTCGATGCTGCCTCTTCTCCACGACTCAGAAGACGAGGAACATTCACCAAGAGGGTCTTGCAACTGGGACCGAGGAGACAAAGACGATGCAACTGGAGATAGCCCACCTGGCGTTACGGCGGACACATTCTCAGATCTGCAAAGGACAAACATCCAAAATCCTCCAAATGCGTTTTTTAGTGGATACACAACGATGGAAATGTTTCAGCAGGGCCTGCCGGCACATCCATCAGAGAGCAAGCCAGAGGACAGTCAGCAGGCTGGACTGGGGTGAAACCACAACTGAAGTCCAATGTTGGACAGTGGGGAGACAATCTGGTTCTAACGGTTTGGACAAGGACATGCCGGTCGCTCTGTCGGTCGGACCTGGTCAGCCAGTCAGAAACAGACTACGAGGAACTAATCCTACCGACTCATACAAAAACAAACAGTCTGATCTTGCGTTTCTAAAGAAATGTAAACAACATATAACTGAAACCATCATTTTGTAGGGGGAAGTGTTACAAGTATATGTGAGTATGTTAACAGGCTTCATGAGATACATATCGAATGTCATCCTGCTAACTGATGGACAGAACCCAACATTAACTCCAAGTCGCTTTTATTTAGTGTTCTTTTTTTGGCAAACACGTTTTCACAATGTACACTTACAGAGCAGATACACGGACGTAGAAAAATAAAAATAAAATTCTTCTGATACCGTTTGTTGTGTTGGGAAATGTTTGAGTGAAGTTGATGTCTCCACCTTGTGTGCATCAAAGCAAGAAAAAACAGGTTTATAAAAGCCACTGAGATGTAGTTTGGTGGAGGAAGTCATCAAGATGAAAACATCAATTACTACACATCTGACAATACTTTGATACAGCATAAGCAGGGAATTCCTGTTGCATGGGACAATAATATTCTGTACAATCTGAGTCGAGGCACTTTTTCACCCTCTGTGCTTCCAGCTTGTTCACCTGGTTTTATTGTTCTTGATGGATTTCAACGTCTTAAACATTATAAACCATTTTGCACAACTGTATTCTTTACATAAAGTCACTTTCTTGGCTCACAGCGTTACAATAACAGGAAGAGGAGGAACACCGGGATCAACTAGTATCCAGAAATATATCTATATATAGATCTATATATATATATAGATCTATATATCTATATCTATATCTATATAGATATATATATATATCTATATATATATAGATATATATCTATATCTATATATATCTATATATCTATATATAGATCTATCTATATATCTATATATATCTATATATATCTATATATATCTATATATATCTATATATATATCTATATCTATATCTATATCTATATCTATATCTATATCTATATATATATATATCTATATATATATAGATATATATATCTATATATAGATATAGATATATATATCTATATATAGATATAGATATATATAGCAAATAAAAAAAATAAAACATGTCCAGACAAGAAATAAATGAGAAAATACTACAATATTTTTAGTTCACAGGAACTCAATACAGCCAGATGATAGAAACACGGTGGTCAACAAGGAATAAAGGGACATTTCACTAAACCTGACGTTCACAGAAAAAAGGTCCGGACGATCAGGATGTTAAAGAAGGTTCGTAAGTTGAAAACAGAAAATGGGAAGTTGTCACCGCAACATGGAGGCCAGCTATGCAGAAAAAAAGGTTACACCCCGGAGAGTTTATTTTTACCTCGTGAAGCGTTGTACAATAAATAGTCCGAGGCATGTCTGACATCTTCTACAACGTGGCAGCGGGGGAATAAATGCACCCGATTGTTGGCAGATTCTTACTGGTCTTACAGTCGTTTAGTGAGCAGCGAGCGTCATCCAGTGACGATGTCTGGATTATATTCACTGTATTCCATTGGGACTGTTTTGATGACATAAAGAAGATGCAACTTATAATATCAACCAATCGGCTCTTGAATACAAAACGAGGAGGAAAAAGGCGATTAAATTGGGGACCACTGAAACGGAAGTCTTTGTCCTTACAGGATCTTTTCTGTACTTTCTATTTGAAAACTGCTGCATGAGGACGTTCATGAGCTTAAAACATTTAGTTTCCTGACCAAGAGTTTGTTTTTTTTCTCAACATGTCAAATGTTCTCACTTACTGATCGTTAGCCTCCCGTTATGTTTGACCTATAGTTTGTTAGCAGGAGTACAACACAACTATCCAGCTGATTTTCACCAGACTTGTTGGAAGAGTTTCACATGGGCCGAGGATGACGTCGTTACATTTGGAGCAGATCCATTACTCTTTTTTTGTACATATGATTTGGTGCATTTCTAATTTGACGTGTGATTCTTTGCTGATGACACTCTAAGTTAAATGCATGACAGGTGCCACCCAGCATGTAGAAGTTCTATAATCAGTAGGCCTGTGTTATGTGCATCAGAGGTCTAATAGTCTTTCTGAATACCTTCTATTCATCATCACCGGCATGAAGTCCGTTTGCAGCACTTACAAGTGTTAACGCAAAAAACTTCATAAATGTGACAAAATAAACGAGGCGGAATTTATGATAAATATTTTATTCCTGTTAAAGCTGCATTTTAACTAATGGATGACAACGACAGTGAACAAGGAAAAGGGGATACATTACAGTACGGTATGATTCCCGATCATCGTATGAGGCATGAAAAGGCTTTTTGCATTTGTACGGTGAAGCCGAGGAAACACGGACGATTAAAATCTGGAGAAAAACGAGTACAAACTCTGTCCTTCCAGTTTGAGCTGTGGAGTTCCGGATGATTCTGTGGTAACACTTTCAATTCAGAGGTTTAGCAATATTGAATTTACACGGAGATGCTGGCACTTGTGTTCAAGTAATTAACACATATAGGACACAGTGTTACTCGTATAATATTGATGATACCGATGCAACAAGTTGTCTTTGCAAAGCTTGTTGAGGTGCAGTATTTCTGGAGCATGAAGTATTTAGTGCTGCATTGATGGTAAACAGGATTTATGTTGCTGCATCTTCGACTGACCTGCAAAAATAGCTTTAAAAATACTCAGCCGTACCGAGTGTTCACCGCCCTTCAGGCTGGAAAGTGAAATGAGTTGTAATCTCTGCGCTCAGGAACAAACCAGGTTGTTCATCAGGAGATGATGGTGGCGACAACAGGATGTTTAAAGTCCGATGTTTGTGTTCACACACACGCTGGGTATATCGAGACGATCTGACGGATGAACGGTCGATTCAGTGTTGCTGTAATAGTCAATCGTTGCAGTTGGCGCCTGCAGACGCGTCCTCCTCCCTGTGAGACTTGTAGCTGCCGTTGTGCTGGGTGAACGGTGAGGACGCCATGTCCTCACTCGGTGTTGCAGAGTCTTCTCTGTCACTTTCAACCTCTGCCTTCTCGTCCCGGTCATCGTTCCTCTCCGGCTAGAAAAGGACAAATCATTCGGTTGAGTCGGGGACTTGATGCAAACGTTGCGGCCAGATAAGGATATTTTCCTCCTATGGTCCATGCAACTTAATGAAGATGTACTGTGGGTGCAGGTGCATGGAGGGAAACATTGGGATGATTGTACCAGGTGTACTCTGACCAAAACCCCTTTCAACTTTAATTTCACAGACGTCCAGTCCTTTCCTCAAGCCTGCAGATAGGACGGCATCTCTTTCTCTTATCAGTGATCCCAGCTTTGAGCTTTGTTTTAAGTCTCATCACATGAATGTCCTGACCTGCGAGTTGAACCAAACTATGTCCACCCGTCCCCGTTGACCATAGATCATCAGACAACCATTAACTGCTCGACCCGGAGAGTCTGATCACTAACAATCTGGACCCAACGTGTGCAGCTTGTTGTTTGAGGTTTAAATTACCTTCAATGGCTTGTCCCTGCTCTTTATCCTATCCTCGTCCTTGCGACTCCTCTTCCTCGATGCGGAGCGGTCCCTCCTTTCCCTGCTGCGCTCCCTCCTCTTGTCTTTCTTAGTCCTGAAAGAAGCCGAGGCAATAATCAGATTTGAGTACCGGTCGCGACTATACACAGATAAGGATGAATCTACGGAACGTCGTCCCACTTTGGAGACATGATGTCAGGTTGAATTTACCTTTTTGGTGATGGTGATCTGACCTTCTTCTGAGGGCTCCTGGAGCGATCCTTGCTCCTCCTCTTGTGGCCCCTGAGCGTAACGCAAAGAATCAATGAAAAGTCATGAAGAAGGTGCAGTGTGTGGGGTGTGAGGAGTGGAGACACCAGAGGTTGGACCGTCCAGGGACTTCACGTCATCATCTTCACTTCATGTTATAAAGTGGAGGCTGCGTTACAGACGTTGGTCTGAGATGGAATTCACTAATTGTACCAATGAGAGAAGAAATGAACTCTCGTTGTCTCTCCTAAACATGCACAAACACGTTGGTAATGAACGTGGTGTCTCGATAGAAGAATCTGTCCATGTCCATAGCATACATGAGCCTTTGTAAGAAATGTTCAGGAGACCTGATCTTGTCAAAAGATCTATAAGAACGAGTCACTGATGCTCAGGAAGAATCTGGTGACCCCTGCTGGTGAGGGGAGGAACATGAAGTAGGCCTGTATTAGTTTTAGTGTATGTTGTGTGTTCTCAACACACCTGGAGCGACTGGGACTTTGTCTCCTGTCCTTGGAGCGAGAGCGCCTCCTGTGGACACTTCGGGAACTGTGCGAGTCGTTCCTCGGCCACGTCTTCTGTGTCGGTCTGCTACAGCGGGATGAAGAAAGACAACCCTCACTTACACGTGATCATAAAACCGCAGCATCAGTAGAGTGAAATGTAAAATGTTGTTCACCTGTGTTTCGATCGGGATCTTTTCCTCCGCGCCCTCGAGTTGGAACTTGAGCGGGAGCGGCGGGACCTTCTCGACCGGCCGGAGTAACGCTTCTCTTTCTCTGCTGTGGAGGGAGCAGCAGGGTCAGCGTCATAGAACGACTGCAGGGCTCTGAAACGCTGACTCGTGTCAAAGGTCATACCTGGTTCTATGGCGGCAGCAATGGTAGACTGGGCCTCCCTCACCCTCTTCATCACACTTTCCAGCTCCTTGGCAGCAGCCTGCGGCGTGAGCTCTGGAGGTTTCACTATGGCGTTGTTGGAATGATTCACCCTGACATGAAGAAAAACATCAGCTGACATGTTTCAGCTTACTGACGCTGTTTTGAATGTTTCAACAAGAAAAAACAAATGACATACTTCAGGGGTCTGTCTCCGAACATGACTCCGTTGAAGGTCAGGGCTCTGGCGACGGAGTCCTGCTCAACGAACTCCACGAAGGCGAAGCGTGTCGGCTGGGTCTCGTCTCCAGCCATTCTCACAAACTTCACATCCCCCACCTGCTTGAAGAACTCCAGCAGCTGGTCTGCAGTGGTGGTCTGTGGAAACAATAGATGGTTGGCTGTAATGTCTCTTCCTTTTCTCAGACTAGTATCTCAACAGGAATCTGGCTGACCGACTTCCACTGTGGAAGATTTAATTGCATACAGAGGTGAAGGTGCAGTAAAAGCTGTACGAGAGTCTAGCGGTGTTTTACCAGATGTGCTGGCCTCGGTCCAGGCACCCCGGAACATCTGGCACTTCCATGACGACAGGCGGACCAGTTGCAGTTGTGTATTTAAACTGATGTTACCTGTGAGTTCAAGTTGCCAACGTAGACGGTCCTCCTGATCTCGTCCACTTTTGAGGGATCCACGTTTCCCATGAGGGGGGGCTGGGACTGCGATGATGCTGCTGCTGCTGCTGCTGCTGCCGCCGCCGCCGCTGCTGAGGCTGAGGCTGCTGAGGCTGCTGCTGCTGCTGCTGAGGATGCTGCTGAGGCTGCTGTTGGGTCAAGGGCGGCCGACATCCGATTCACTGTGGGAAGGTTCAGCTGCGGCTGCAAGTCGAGTCAAGTTTATTTATGAAGAACAAGAACTACAGTCGTCCAAAGTACTGTACAATCAGAATCAGAAAGACCATGAAATCAGGCAAATGTGCTCTTGCTTGAGTGTTGTGTTCCATATCAAGGCGTGAATGTGAGAGATAGAAGGTACGGATGACAGGATGAGATAACCTTTTCTACATAATCAAATGACTAAAGAGCAGATTTCTTACAGAGGGTTTCGCATGCGGGTAAGTGTCGTCTGCTTAACAGTAGAACAGGATGACACACTTCCAAAGAGGTCGCATGTATACGGAGAGTAAGTCAGGCCTGGGATAGAGCTCTGAGGGACTCCAGGAAGGAGGTGTGCTGGGAAGGATCCAGTGCAAGACACACACAGGTTGTGTTTAACTTCCATGACGGATAAGATGTTGACTCACATTCTGGAGGGGAGCCGGTGTCGGGATCGGCAGCAGTCCCCCACCAGGAACCAGGCTGGGCACTGGGGCGGCAGGAGCCAATAACGACAAGGCCTTGGCCTCTTCTGGGATCTTCCCTGCAGGAGAGAAGCAGACGTTAGTGAAGGCAATAGAGACTTTTCTCTCTGATTCCTTTATGTCTGCATAATTAGCTGTATTCTAGAGAGAGAGAGAGCATACACTTCCCAATATTGCCCACAAGTGTTCTACTGACTACCCATGGTACACTGGAGACCGAGCATCCTAAGTTCTATGAAACTATTAAATCAATTAATATTCTGAACAAAGTCTTAACTTCTTGTTTTTTTTCTCCCCACAAACAAAAGAAGAACACTGATTGTCCTTTTTATAGATCAAAGAGATAAAAAAAAAACAATGCAGAGAAAGAGTCAACACTTTGATGCGTGGGTCACCTGTACTGGAAACATATTGGTCATGAACCATGCGATATCAAGCATGGACGCTTTTCCTTGGGGGGGAGGGGGGGGGATGATCGTTTCGCAGTGTTGGAAAGGTGTGCAACACAAGACAACCCCATTGGCTGCATCACTAATAGCACACAGGACATCAAATACAGAAAAGAACAACAATTTTAAGAACTGTAGGAAATGTTAGCCAAGACTTAAATCTAGCAAAAACAACGCATTCGGAACTTTGCGCATTCCACTCTGGACTATAATCTGCTACGTTGTTGCTGCAGAGAAACACAATAGCTCTGTGCATGAATTATAAGGCAGGTTTCCTGAAGCTGGGAGATATATTTCAGAGTAAATAACACTACCAGGAATGAATGCATGTGTCACCGCATTGCAATACAAATACTAAACATCCGTCTGTTTGTGTTGTGACGTGAGGAGAAACTGGTGCCGCACTTGAGAAAACAGATGAAAAATAGTCCAGTTTTAATCTCACTTCTGTCATGACTAGCCCCTAACTACGCCAGCAGGATTAGGAGACAACGTAAGTCAAGTGTTAGTGATCCTCCTAGCATCCCGTGTGTGTGAGATACACATCCCGCCGGCATGCCGTAGCAACCTGGACAGAATTCAATCACACACAAGCCGAAGCTGTAGCAGAAAAGAGAGAGGGGATGGGGTTTGGACAATAATCAAAACAACAAACCAAAATAACAAATATAAAAACACAACGCTAAGAGATAACCAATACTGTAGTTTCTAGATAGAGACAGTAGAGATTGGACAACATGGGAAAGTATGAAAGAAAACAAACCAAAATAAAATAAAAAGTAAATAAAAAGAGACAAGGTGTCCATCTTGGAAGGTTCAGCGGGCTATTCTCCTGGTCACATCCCCCCCTTGAAGGCTGCGTTGGCCCGATCGGGGATAGTGGCTTGGAAAACAATGCCAATGTCAGGCTAGTGTAGTGTAACAGCTGGGCCAGTCTAGTCATCTGATATGCACACATAATCACACAGAAAAAACATACAAAACCAAATTAATAAACTCAGTAGCCATCCAGCACCAAGTCACGTGGACAAAAGCATCAAGTTAGAGGTGATATAATGTTTTCTGACTGTATACAAGTGGCACCAAAAAAAGGAGGATGGGGGGAGGGGGATTAAAGAAAAAAATGAGAGAAAGAGAAAGTTAGCTGGACTCATTTCCATCAATCTAGTAACAGGTTGTTGTTTTTTTAATGAACAATACACACGCTACATGTTCCAGAGAACCCAGTGTTTACAGTGAGGTAGACATAAGACAATATAAAGCTTCTTTTGAGGGAAATAAAAACACCTTGTCATCAAACTGAAAACCTTGCCTGGGTGCTGTGAGAAATTAGCTGGCTGTGGTTTAAGTGAATGGCACGCGGATATATGAATATATATGTATATATATATATATATATAACAAAATCAAGAAAAACAAAGCCCGGGAATTCAACCAAAACACCAAAACAAGTAGCTGAATTCAGTGGGGAAGTCATAGCAGGTCCAGTGAGACAAACTGTGGTTAGTGGGACGAACCAGGCTGCACTCACCTTCTGCACATGGCACTACTATCAAGGCTCTGTCAATAAACACAGTATTGGTGAGATGCTGCGCCACACCGACACTGGAAGGGTCTCGGTACTTTATATAACACACTTTGGACGAGAACGACAGAGGAGCATTGCTGTGAAAGGTAAGAAGAAAAAATTGACGTTAGTTATTAAAAAATACCAGCGACGTGTTTATAGAAGTGTTTGAGTGGACCGCGGATAGGCCGCAGATCCGCGTTGTTTCCTAGCTAGCCAAGCCAGGCTATGTCGCTCTTACTCGGGCGGGTAGAGCCGCAGCTCCTCGATGTCTCCCAGGAAACCAAACAGAGTGCGCATCTGCTCGCTGCTCACGGCCGAGGACAGGTTGGTGACCTGGACGACAGCAGTCCCGGGTATCCCGCTCATCGTGCACGTCGGTAAACGCGTTGCCAACTTAAAAGTGCGGTAATAGCACAATATTTATTTCTCATTCACCCAATTTGCTGCAGCATTTAGCTTGGGTGGAGCGAGAGGTTTCTTCTTGATTTTTTTTTTAAAACTGGTCGAGCATCCAACTCGAGGTTCACTACCGCCACCTACCGGTCGCACGTGATACTACTACCCCCAGGGTCCAGGCTGACAAGAACATATACTTTAATTAAAAAACATGTTTTTGAACATATATAAAATCCTGCAGCGGAGATTTATAGATCAGGCTTGACAAGTTTTTATAAATAAAAGTTTAAATAAATGCTGTAACGCTAAATTACATGTACTGATTCTTTCCCATTGAAAAATCTAGAAACTGTGGAGTCCTTCAAGTGACGTGAGGGGAAAAAGCCACAATATAATACGCGTGGGAACGAGATCATTAACCCGTAAACCGCAAAATAATAATTTTGAACTAGCTCATTTATTTAATTCCCACACCTGTATTTAAATTGGGGTTACCACGTTAATTAGTTTGTGGCCACAATATAACTTTTAAATCTTGAGAAGGAAATTTATTAACTATTTGATTATTACTCAGGTCAAAAGTTTATCTGATTAACAATGTTTCCTACTTTCTTTTTGTCTTTTTTCGCATTTAACCCGTTGCTTGGCATCCATATGATGCATCACTGCCATCTGCTGGAATATATCTGCATTACAGTCTGAAGTATTTACAGCACTCCTCATCCTCAACTCAGACACAACTTCCAGAACTGTGGCTCTGATCCTTCTTCCGTATGTTCACTCTGCGTGAGCTTCTAGTTTCTGTTCTGTAATCTGAGCAGCTGTTTCAGTACTGACTGGTAAAGAAAATAAAGATGATGAGAAAGACAGCTCTGTATGTTCATTTAAATTCTAGCTTTATGTGTGCACTTTCAATCTTACTAACCTTCCTCCTCTACATTCCCTCTTCCACCTGAGCTGCTCAGGTTCACAGAGTAAAAGCGTTTAGAAAGCGTGTTTCTGGGTCAGTGTACGTGATGTCAGACACAGTGGCTCTTCAGTCTGACCATTCTTACCGTATTCACTGAAAACTAGTTGGTATAAAACGCACAAGAAGAAATCATTGTTAAAGAGCATTAGTTTATTTTCCACAGGTTACTTCAGAAACAGGTAATTATATACAAAATCTGGAATGTTGTGTAAATGCATACCGATCATCTCACTGTGGCCATGTCCAGAGAAACCTTAGAAACACTAGCTATACATTAAAACGTGTGCCTCTGCATTGCAATTTATTGCTGGTTTTACAATCCCAAGTCACTAATGCCATTTATTAATTCATTACTCCATTTTTTTGTCTGTTTTTTAAAGAGTATTTACAATTTGATTAGTAAAATCCACAGAAGACTGCTAAATAAATAAGAATACAGGAGCTTAAGAAACAGATCATCATGGATAGAGATCATGTGACGACGTGTTAGCACCCTAGATTGTCTACAATGTCTGAATGTTTTTTTTCTTCTCGTGAATATAAAGTGACCATTACACCCCCCAAAAATGTCCCCCACTACTCTTTCAACAGACATAAAAACAAGTTAAAACAGTGTAAAATATTCGTGCAGAATGTGGGGAAATGCACATTATGATGTCATCGGACTGTAAATAAAACCAGGTTTTAAGCCTTTTTTTTTTTTTTTAAGGGCACAGCTCTGGTTAGAACAACTATCTTTAAAACTATTAATCACCACTTATTTTGTTAATTACCACAGTGTTTTTTTACTCTGATTTGACGGTGCCACAAGCATCAAACATGTGTCAAACTCAACTACATACAGGAGCAGTGCTGCGGTTTCAAACGTCGTGGGAATGTCGCAACACTGCAAGACAACGGATATATTTTTACAAACAAACGGGTGGTCACAAACGGATCGCCGGGGCGTCTTCGCATGTGAATTCAAATCATTTCCACTTTGTGTTTGGAAACACGTCTCACTGAATGAATATTAACAGGCGTTTGTTTTTTTTTCCTCCTTCAGATCCGATTCTTCAACGAACAACCGACAACATTTACACGATGCAGAGAATTTGTTTCTTCTTTTGTTTACACTACTGTTTATATTTCCTGTGCTAGTTCATTACAAAATTATTTTTCCACAATATAAAAATCATGTAAAATCATCAGGGATTTTCTAAAAGGTTTGTGTTTCAAAAACAAAAAAGAAAAATGCTCTCGGATGTTTGTCTGTCAGAAAGAAAATAAAGGCTTTGAAGTATTGCTTTCAAGCCATTACGTCCTCGGAACTTTGTGAATATTGCTCGGGTGCGGGGCGGGTCAAAGGTCGTCCCCCTACTCAGACAGTTCAAGGTCTTATGGCACTTGCCTCTCCCAACGCTTCTCTCTGTACAGCAAAGAAAAACAAAACAAAAAACACTGCACGAAAAGCATGAACAGCTTTTATAGACACAAAAAAGGCAAACTGTGGTCTTCTCCCATGTAAAAACATTAAACCTTAGCAGATGTCGAAGGCTGAAAAGATGAAGCCTTTAAAAAAAAACAAATGAAATGATGACCTGCTCTTCCTCCTCGATCGTCCTTCACTCGTCTCCTTGCGTTTGCCTTCCGTCCACAATGATCCACGCTTGCTTTGGTTAACTAGCATAACCGCCATATCTTTCTCTGGTTTAAAACAGATTAAGGCCGAGCGAATGCACGCTGCACATCCTCCCCCCTCCTCCTCCTCCCTCACTGCTTCCCTTCCTCTCTCCAGTCACTTCGCATGATCTCATGCAGGATTCTTTCCAACATCTCAGTAGATGTGATGCTTTTTATATGGAAGGATGTGAAGCGGTTCCGGTTCTGTGATATGCCGAGACGTGAGCTTTGCAGTGGAGGCAGACGTGTCTGTGCTGGAGGGTGTTGACAGGTTTGTGGAAGCAGGGATGGACCATCTCCTCTTCTTCTTCTTCTTCTCTGCTCTTCCAATAAAAACACCACTTGGATCTACGTACGTCTCCACATGAAAAGCACTTAACACCGTCCCTCCTCATCAGATCTCACAGCGGACCAGAGAGTTGTTTCAACAGTTGAAATTAAAGGTTGAAAAAAAAAAAAAAAGAAAAGGCAAACTTGATGACAGAAGAGAGGGAGCCCCGCCCCCTAGTGGTCAGATTAATTCATGTCCATCCACGGAAATAAAAAAAAACTGATAGAAGGATTCAAAATAAAAAAGATGACCTGTACAGAGACCACAGTTCAGTATTTGCATCAGGGCAGCTTAGAATCTTCAGCTTCTTCTGTATAAAAATAAAAATACCACAGTGATGGCCTTTTCTTGAGGACTCGTACTCGCGGGCGTTTTGCCGCCGTCTCACTTCGGTTCCACTACATTCAGTGGTTTCCCCCCCCTGTGAAGTCAAGGCTCTGAAGATCGCTACGATAAATAGTCCCAACGGGCTGTGAACAGGTCAGGCTCTTTCTGCGTATAAAAATATGAGTAAATTTCTCCCCTCGCGAAGCTTTTCAGAGGTCAGTTTTTTTTCGAGGTCGAGTCTACGCTTGAACATCTCTCACGATAGTCAAATCCACAGTGTTGGGAAATGTCTTTAGGAGGGACACCGCGTATCCGTGATCGATGTTCACGAAGCTGTAGCCGTTTGCCTGCCAACAGGAAGAAGTTGAGTTAACACCGATTGGAAGCTGATCAGTTTGTTAAGGAGATGAATGAGAGAAGAATACCTGGAGGATCTTATCTCCAGGCTGAAGAGCCTTGCAGGCCGGTCCCTCAGGCTGGACCCTGGTCACGAATATACCCTGAAACCATATGAACAAAGTCATCAAGCTACACAGGACGTTCAGGTACATTAGAACTTCTGAGTACAGCACTTTGATAAATTTACATTGTCGTCTGGATGAAAGGGGTTCCCCCGGCCTCCCACTCCTCCTGATATACTGAAGCCAAGCTCGGGGTTCTTCTCCACTTTCACGTGGATCTGAAAACACACCCGGGTATCTTTCATGAGTTCATTCAGTCATGTGTCACTGAATATATCACACAAACTGCAGCAGGGAAGCTTCTCTGCTTTCCCCCTTCTTAGCTAATGCTAAGCTACACAAATGAGCTGCACTGAACGGTCATCACCTCTTGAAGCAGGGGGTCGTGTGGGGCGCGAGGGGGCCCCTGGGGCTGCTGGGAGACTTTCAGCATCAAGTAGTCAATGAGCTGCTCTCTTGACGCGTGGCGGGTCATCGGCGCCTGGCTCATCGGAGGACGAACAGAAGGGCCCATCTGTCCGTTCATCGTGGGCACCTGGGGAACAGGTGGACAATCAGATCCAGTTTGTTGTTGTGCTTAATATATTTATTTGTTATTCTAACTATTGTTACTGCTGTTGTCACTGTGACGACCACAGTGAACCTCCGTACCTTCCTGTGTGGGTCCATGGTGAAGCTCTGCTGACCTTGAGGACCAAACACATCATCCTGAAGGAGAAAAGATATTCAGATTATTATCAGTGTTCACAAAACACGGGAACATCAAGAGAGGAAGACAACGAGAGACGGACACGTCTCAGGTCTCGACAGGCGGAGGGGAGATGATTCGGACACTAAACACCACAGAATGGTAAGTAGGGGAGGGGTTACCCGCCACCCTGGGACATCGTCTACTGCTCATTAAACACACACACACACACACACACACACCACACACACACACACACACACACCTTCAACAAACACACTTCTCATCCCAAAATCACAAAGTGAGAGGTTGTGAAGGGAGTCTGATCAGAAGTCGGAGTGAAGATGATGGACGAGCAAAGATAAGAAGTCAAAGAGGCGTTAAAGGAAAAGAAAACCATGAGAGTAAACAGGATGACTGGAGTCGGGTTGGGTGGAGGGTCAGCAGATGATGACAGGTGGTGAAGAGGAGCCGGGTGGGTTTAAGAGAGTCGGCGTTTTGTACCATACATGATATTTATATTCTGTACGGGGCGGTTGCACCAGCGGGGCTTCATCCCGCTACGACCGGGCGTGATGGCGTCATGGCGGCTGGTCAGAAGCACCGACCACATCTTTCTTTGCCTTGATCAGGAGGTCTTTTGACTTACGACCTCCGTTATTTTTCCACAAAACAAACTGTTCGTAGTTAAAATGTTTATCTCTGCGTCGGTGAACTTTCTTCTACCCTTTTTTATTTAATCCTCCACAACGTGTCTGCAAAGCATAAATGAACAGCTGTAAATGAGCAAGACAGCTTACGTTGTCTCCTAGCAACGCTCGTTGCTAAGCAGTGGTCACGGCCGCGCTGGCGTTCACATGAGACCGAGCTTACGTTCGGTTGCTACAGCCGACGTCTAGATACCGGTTAGACCAGGATTAGTAAAGTCCAGCTGGTGCAACCCGCCTTCTGGTTATTAACATAAAGATTAAGACTCCAAAGACTTCAAACAGCAATACGAGCGTCCCGCAGCTCAACAACCAAACATGGAACGGGATGTACTTATTAGTTAAGGTCAGTTTATTGTCAGTCTGGGATTCTGCCTTGGAGGCAGTGAAGTCATAAAACCAATGTGTTGATGGTACAAAAAGCCTGTTTTAAACTGCACAAGAGGAGCTGTTGGGATCCGTTTCTCCTGAGGAGACGTCAGGTGTCCAACAAGGGATTTGTTTGAAAGGTTGTGAGAAATCAGACACTAAAAGGAGAGACATATTTCTCTTGTCCACGAAAGTACAAGTGAAAGATGCCGGCAGTGATCACTTCCACATGTCAGACAGGAGGAAAGAGACATTTCCTTTTCTCCTGAAAAAGGATGTGAGACTAGCAGGAACTGGAAGACCCCGACGGCTTGGTGTGAGCTGCAGGAGCTAGCGACAGGTTCACAGTACTCACACAGAAGCCCAGGGCTCCGCAGGGCTGTCCGTCTCTGGCACTAAAGACCAGAGACCCTTGGCTGGCATGCATATCCCTACAGCTGCCGTAGTGAGACCAGCTCAGCTGAGCGTTATTGGAATTATAGGAGCGAGACAGCGCGCTCTGAACACGGGGACGACATGGGGATAAACAGCCGGCATGTCAGCGGTGGCCATGCGATGCGCCGGAGTGAGAAGACATAAACACATTTACAGCATAGTCAGACAAGCATGCAGTGAAGAACAAAGACTTTGCACACGGCTTGGGGTTAGTTTGTGACTCCATTATAAAAGGAAGTGTTCACTCCAACAGAAACAATTCAATGTCCGGGTGTGTCGTCTGCAGGCGACATCTGCAAGACTTCTGATGTCACACAAACATGACGGAGGTGAAGGAACTTAACACTCTCTGGTTAGAAGTAATGAGAACTCTTCTTTAAATCGTCAACAGAGTGAATAAAGAAACGTGTTTCTCTTGCAATATTCATTGAATCAAAGGGCTTTTACCTTTTCCATCTTCTTGGCCTCAATGTGCCGCATCACCTGGTCTCTCCAGTCAGATGGCACCCGTCCGCCTCCCACCTGCCCAGGCCCGTCCAGGAGCGAGTGCTCAGACTTCACCCGGGCGTTGGGTCTCTTGCTCGGGCTGCCGTGCTGGTAGTTGAAATCGCTGACAGACATGGTCCTCTCGGGGAGCTCGTGGGGCTGCGGCCTGGCGCTTTGAGGCCGCGACGCTCCGGGTACGTCGATGCTGAAAGTGCGAGCTGAGAGCGGCCTCTGCATGGCGTGGCTCATTGCCAGCGGCCCCCTGGCGAGGGTGTGAATGTCCCTGTATGTCATGTACTCCCCCTCTGGCAACTGCATGCGCCTCGGGTCCCCCATGGAGGCTGTGGAGGCGGTGCTGCTTTGCCTCTGCAGGGTGCTGCTTCTTGATTGGCCGACAGTAGGATGAAGTCTCTCCTTCGCCCACATGTCCCCAGACGGTTTGGCTACCATTGGAGCCCCCCTCTGCTGGGGTTGCAGCTGGTAAGGAGGTGCCTGATTACGGTTGGAGTAGTTGGTGTTGGCTAGTGAGTGGGGAGGAGGAGGAGGAGGGAAGTAGACTTGGTGCTCTGGGGGCATCTGCGCCCTTTGGGCCCACTCTTTAGGCACGGCACTGGTCGTGTACTGTACATTGTATTGAGGGGGGGGGATGCCCATGGCCATGCTGGAGGAGTTTGGGTATCTGCTGGTGCTGGCAGGAGGCTTAGAAGAAGAGAGAAGGTCTGAGGAGGAGGCATAAGAGCCAGGGTAGACCTGGAAAGTCTGGTCGTTGAGCAACGAGGCTGACTTGCTCCTGACTATGCTCTGTCCCTGAGCTGCAGGCCCGGCGCCGGCTGCCGCCATCCTACCGACCCCTGCTGCGTCATAGGCGTCATAGGCGTCGGCATCTCCTTCAAAGGAGAACAGCTTCATGCCGCCTGTTTCTATGTTGCACACACTCTGAGACTTCATCACCTGCGGGGGATGGCACCTTTTCTCCGGAGACAGTTCCTCTGTGCTGCGAGACAGAGACATGTCACTGCTGGCTGTCACGCCTGTCGAGGCCACATGCACAGCAGACGTCTCCACTCTCATCGCTTGGCTTTTGTTCCCCACATTGCTGATGCAGTCACTGACCTGCTGATTTCCATTCTGAAAATGGTGCATGTTGTCATTGCCAAAGCCCTGCTTGCTGTCCAAGTCCTCCTGGGAGACCGAGCCATTCTTGGTTTGGTCAAACTCATCCAGGGGAACCATGTTGTCCGTCGGCAGCTTGGACAAGTTCATATTGATCTGGTCCCACTTTGTGTAGGTCTCTCGCATGCCATTGTTTATTCCCTTCTCAATGAAGGCCAGTCGGGCTTCCATGGACAGGTCGTAGTCGCCCATCTTCTCTGTCGGAGTCTGCTGGGTCCTCAAAAGGGCCTGAAGGGACGTTTCGGAGCCGTTACCATTATGCAGGAGAGGGATGGTGTCTTTAGGCTGGTTCATGTTCTCGTCTTCTTGCCTAGAGCAGAGCAGGGGGCGGAGTCAATACGTGGATGAGCAGGAAGGAGACTCACACTGAACAATGATATTTACCTGCTTTTCGGTAGGAAGGGCATCTTGGCCTCTCTCTCTGGGGTGCACAGAGAGTTGTCCTGACTGCTGTCGGTGGTCAGAGACACCGAGTCGGACATTCGCGACGGCGATGAGCAGTTGCTGTTGTTCTGGTTGCTGTTGGCAACCGTGTCGTCAAGCAAAGAGTCTGCATCTTTCCCGTCATCTGTTAATCAGAAATATTAGTGTGCTGTTCCTACAAGTTACAGTTTAATGGTGCAAGACATTTCTTAAATTACCTTTCTTATCCTTACTCAAGGTAACTACTTTGGGCTGGTTGATGGAGATCTCAATGAGTGGGGGTCTCATCTCTGCTATCTTCATCTCCTCTTCATCTGACAGCTCCTCAGAGTCCTGGACAATCAACAGGGCAGCTTCATGTCATACTTCTTGTAGGTGTTATTTAGGAAACTGGTGATTTAGGGAGTGTTGTCGTACCTCCAGTGTGTCCTCGTGAAGAAACTCGGAAGATTTGAGTTGGAATCTGTGAGAGCTGTAGGACTCTGAGGTGTCCTTCGATCCTGGGTCAGAGATGTTTTGGGCACCTGCATCGCTGGGCACTCGGGGATCCACGTCGGATGTAATCCCATTTGGACAGGGGGCTTCGATCACCTGCACAAAACAGTCCAGGTGGTTGTTTTTGCATGTATGCAACATATTTCCTGTCAACCCCTGGCTGGGAATAACTGGGGGGAAATACTCTGTCTCTCTACTTGCATGTAGTCAGTTAATGGGGAAGTAAAGCAGAGGAGAAACGAAAGCGACATTCCAAGTCAAAGATGTGAGCTGAAGCTGACCTTAACTCCCACGTCCTGCACGCCGATGTGGTTCCTCTCATGTGGTTTTGGGTCTTTCCCCGACTCGTCACTCGACTCGTCCTCCTTCAGCCTGTGAGCCACCGACTGGGCTGTTTTCACCATGTTCTTCAGTTCGTCTGGATACGGTGTCGGGTAGCGCTTCAGGTTTCCCTCCTGGAAGAGTTCAAGCATGCACAGAGTTTCAGATTAAAATGGTGCAGTTGTGTCACAAGTGGCTCTAGCTGAGGTGAGAAGGATGAAAGGTTATTGGATATTATTTGTGCCGCTCCCCGATTGTTGTAGAGAGAATGTTTTCCTTTACCCTCGGCGGCGTTTCTCTCTCGTCTTTGTCCTCGTCACACTCGAAGGCCACCTGAGCTCGGTGCTTGCGTTGTTCCTCCCAGAGAGCCGGGTTGAAGCTCTCAGAGTCGGAGCTGGGAATGTCTGAAATTAAAGCAGGAACTGATGTGAGGAAACGTTTTTAATTAAGGCTTTGTGATTCTGCCCTAATGTGGGCAGATGATTTGTGCAAGTCCGACTTTGACCACAAGGTGTCGTGAGGAGAAAGAAGCTCTGGTTTGATTCCAGTAGCCATCAGACAGTTAACCCTGTGTGCACATGTCCTTTGTTTCTTCTTATTTTCTACTTTGTGGTGTTGGATCGGGAGCCAGAGACCAACAGGCCAGTGCCGTTAATGTGTGTGTGTTGAAGCTTTATATTCTAAATCCCAAATGTGAGTATTTACGTACTCGTGTTCAAATGCGTTTGTCCCTGAGGGGCTAATAAATTATTGGTGAGTTGAATTGAAGTGACGGCCGCCAGGAGACTGAAGGAGCTTTGGAGGAGCTTAACATCAACAGTTAACCTCTTATACTCCGACAGTACAAGAGAACAATGAAGCACTGATTCTAAATCCTGCAGACTAACGGTCGAGTAATCGGAGGGTCACCGCTCCGATCCCCGGCTGCTCCAGAGACGGTGTCTGATCAAGAAACGGTATGAATGTGAGAAGTGCATGAGGCGACATATAAATGTACGCCCCCATTCGATCACCATTACCAGGCTGAAGAGACGCAATGCATTGTGGGGCAGTTGAGGTGTTCACGCTCGGGAGGACAACGGCGAATTTCTTTCATCACGCTTCGCATGAACAGAACGGATTGGTGTTAAAACTCTTGAGCTTCATATATTCTCTGACGTTATCGCCACAGTGACGCAGGCCGACTCTCCAACGTCTTAAGTAGGTCATGCGTGTAGAGCTCGAACCACAAATTACTCCAAATCGAAGACGTGACAGGTTCACCGCGAGCTGTCGGGTGTAATAGGAAACCAAACTATCAGATTGAGCCCGCTGGGTTCTTCCGCCCTCCGTCTCAGGTGGTGAGGTCACTGATCAAACATGCATGCAGGATCCTCGCCGGTCACCTGTACGAGGCCGACGGCTGGACAGAAAGAACGGAATGGATCTAAGCCATTGTTGTGACTGTAAGTGCTCACAGAGAGTCAGCAGTCTGGAAACATTAACAGTTGGAAGGTTTGTCGTGGGGAACAGAATCCGCTGTGTCTGCGGTGAACAGTACTCACAGTCCTCCGTCCTGGTCTGCTGCGGGAACATGTAGTTCGTCAGCACCGTTTTGTGAGTCTCTGGATCCTCCTCTTTCTGGAGAGGGATCAACGGCTTGGACTGTGAGAGACAATAAAAGAAGGTTTGTTTGGTTTGTGCTATGGCTTTGTCAGGACAGAGAGGGGGGGGGGGGGGGGTCCCGGTGTTCTCGGTGTCCTGCTTTGCCGTGGCGGG
>CAAKHC010013303.1:0-45269 GCA_901007825.1 Macroramphosus scolopax
TGAACATAAATACCTGCTAACTGCAGCCTGATCATGACTTGGAATCGAACACTGGAAATGGAGACAACATTCAGCTTTGTTGATTTGCCGGACATCCAAAGTGGAGATATTAAGGGCAACAACACCAGCAAAAATGTCTTCTGTTATGTTATGATCTGCCTCAGATTGTTATAGTTTCTTCAATGGCTCATTCTACGCTTGTCCACCAAGTTTCATGAAAATATACCTGGTAGTTGTTGTGTGATCCTGCTAACACTCAAACAAACTGCAGAGATAAAATAGCGTCCTTGACGGAGGTAATTATTGCTGCTCAGTATCACTTTGATCTGCTATATTTCTGCAGCATCAGCCCCCCCCATCTACGCCTTTCAGCAGAGCTCAGAGTGAGCTAACTGTGGTAAGAGTTGTGGCAAGACCAACAACAACAAGCTGTCCCAATCCTCTTATCTCTGCTGTGCGTCGCTGGGACTGTCCATCTGTCAGTCTGTTTGCTTTGCTCTGCACAGACAGACCGTGATGTCCTCTACTCCATGACTTTCCATAGCTCCAATCGAGCTAAATGAGTGGTGGAGAGAAAGAGCAGGAGGAAGAAAGGAGAGTTGGGTGTGGCAGGGTTGGATGAAAGTCGCAGTATCAGGCTATAGGTGAAGAGAAACAGCAGTGCTAATGATGGCACATATAAACTGATATTGTTGCTTCTACTGGGGAAACAGTTTGGGAGTCAGGGCAGGGAGGGAGACTGGAGGCAATAAAGGGTAAATATTTCTTGAGGATGATAAAATGTCAGTGGAGAATCAGAGAGAGGATGCTTTGTTGAGTTGTTTACAGGAAGTGAGCTCAATGTTCCTGTCTGACAGTCTCCCCATTCGACACACAAGTCTCTGCCTCCACCAATCTGACTCCCGTGGGATTTAAAGCAACAACAGACATGACTCTTGTCCCGTCGCGCTTCTTCTTTAAGTCTGAACGCTCCTCTGAATTTTTATATTCATAGACAGCCTTCACCGGAAAGACATACTGAGTAATAAGTGAATTCAAGGTATTTAATGTAGGGAGCATACCGACTGTGTGATATCAGGATGGTCGTAAGGATGGAGGAGAGATGGAAGAGAATAAATGAATACCTGATAGGTCTGCTGCGTGGTAAATTCTTATTAACTTCAAATGTTTTTTAAACCTGCTCTGAAATGAAATCAATCAAAGATAACAAACAGCGGAGTTGGTTGTAGCACTTTAATGTGGTGATCTCATTTTATACTGATATAAGATTAATGAAATAATTACATGTTTGCAACACTGTTGTTTACAGTTTATTTTTTTATGCACTTCATGTAACAAATATTAGACTCCTTAAAGCTTTTTCATGTGGAACAATTAAATACAAGCTTGAGAGGCTTCGGCTTCCTGCACTGAATAATCAAAGTGAAACACGCTGACCTAAACAGTGACCTGCATCCTGTTGATAGGTAACCACATACTTATCTTGGAACAACGCACCAGCATTATCAGGACGGAAAACTCTTGAACTTCAAACTACCAAACAGTTACTAAAAGGTCCATCGTGTAGAATTAAGAGGGATAATTTGGCAAACATGGAATATAATTTATATTATATATGTTTTCATTTGTTTATGATCACCTGAACCTGAGAGTCATTGTGCTTTCGTTATCTCAGAATGAGCTCTTCATATCCAGGCAGCTCCTCTTCCATGGAGCCGGCCATGTTCCACCTACAGAAGTAGTAAACATGTTTTTTTGTCCTGCTTGCTTCCTTATTTCTTTTGTCATACATGTTTAAAATTTCACTCCTAACTTATTTAGGAAACCCCATGTCCAAACAAGCTGGTAGAGAGTGCTCTTCTCTGTTTTTCACCATGGTATACTTTTCTCATTCGGTTTGTTGTTGAATGTCTTCAAGCAGCAGCGACTCCCCGGCTCCATTGTTATACCCGGGATCAGCTGATCACTCTGGGTTTTGGCCGACCGGCATGGAGAACACAACAATGGGCATCTTTGCAGAAATTATGAGGCGGACATACAATGCATGCAGAGGAGGAACAAAGCAACGAGGGAAGAGAGCTGGGACCACTCAAGAGAGACTGATGGTGAAGAGGAGATTCTAACAGATTGAATTGGGTATTGACAGATTGAATAAGATAGAAATAAGTGGTGACAGGCTTTCTGCTGATATCAAGAACAGATTGATGCCACCCGGATCACATTACTGTGAAGAGACGTTTCTGCAGCTCAAGCATTGAGCGATTAGCTATGGGGCTAGCATTTGGCTAACGTTTTAGTGTTGGCAGAATTTTGAAAAAACATCCTCAAAAAATGAAGGATCATACTTCAATGATCCTGAAGGCCACAGTAGGTTCTCCTTAGGGAGAGGTGAGAGGACCTCACCACTAGATGTTATTTAAGCCTACACACTGGTCCTTTAAAATGAGACCCACCTCAACCAGCTACAAAATTTGAATGTGATAATAATGGAAATATTGAGGATAATTCATTATAGCGAGATTTATCACAGATTGGATCACCAAAGAAACTGCTCAGCTAAATGTGTCTCTACAGCTGTCCAGTGTTTATTTTCTTCCCTTCTATTTATCTCCCTGCCTGCGTTTTCTCTCTTTGGCCGTCTTCCTCTCGTAACCAGACCAGTGCCAGACCGCTGCAAACTGGCCAGCTCACATTCAGTGAATTACTCCACTGTGGGCTGTGTGAATGCGACATCATAATGTTCTGACTCCCACAGTTTATGGACCGCTGCACTGGTTTTCACTGGTTCTCAAATAAGCCCTGCTGATTGTAGATCATCCATTAAAGACAGCTGTGTGGTGCCAGTGAAAGAAATGTGAAATCCCTCCATCTCAGGAGAGAGTGTTTCAGTTTGGGTGATCTTATTGCGACTTTATCCTGTTGAGATTAGACATGGCTAAAGATCTCGGCATCAGTCACTACATCCCCACATCTTAGGGGATAGATGAAACAGCAGCATGGCAATTTTCAGAGTCGTCAGAGGAGAGAGAGCCACTGAACTCAACGTTATATAATGATCAGGACAAATATTACAGACAGAGAGATTACTAATAAACATAGCAGGGGCAGTAATCTGCAGCGCCATCTGCACCACTGGAGAGGTTGCATAACGCACATGTCTATGCGGTAACACAATTACATCGGGGGCAAATGTTAATCTACATTTTGGACATGCATGCGAATGCTCACATTGTACGGGATCATTGCAATATTTGAATCTTACGCAACCAAAAATGTAACGTTTTGCCACCTAATGAAGCATGTGTGTGTGAGTTTGTGCATTGGAGAGTGAAACTGCACACAGGGCCAATACCTTGAGGCTGCTTCTCTGTGGTTAAACGAGTATGCACAAATGAGTGCACAAGCACAGTGTTTTTGCTATTACACAGTGTGCCTGGATGGTGTGTGTGTGGGTGAACCAGGTTTTCCCATGTTGTGTTTGTTTACGAAGTCACATTGTGGGGCTTCACCTAACATTTTGAGATGAAGACTAATTGTACGGTTAGGGTTATTTCTCTGTTTCTAAGTTAATGTAATGTCCTCAGAAGTGAAGGAAACATGTGAGTGTGTGTGTGTGTGTGTGTGTGTGTGTGTGTGTGTGTGTGTGTGTGTGTGTGTTGCTATCTTTCTCTCCTTGGCCTTGAATAATTAATTACAGAATTGTCATCACATTTAATCAGATGTTCGTACCAGGACCCCTGTAGTGTCACACAGTCATTAACTTTGACAACAGTGCAGCTCCGATATTGAGAGTCTAATAGTTCAGTATAAATTAATCAGTGTGCATGTTTATTCTATCAACTAGGTCTAAATATAGGACGAAAAAAACTTATTTGACCTGCGCATGTACATTTTTTCTCATTTCACAGCAGAAAAAGTCATCTCTACCAAAATAGAAATCTTCCCTTCAAATATGCTGCTTATGCCTCTGCACCACCACAAGTATGGTGAACTGCTTGCAGATACTCGGTGACCTACTGGGCCCTGAAAACATGTCTTTGTTGTCCGTCCAGCCAGTGTCCCTCCCTCCGTAGAGTTAGACTGCCACCTGTTGGCTCAAACATTCATGTGTGCTGCTGGAAACCACCCATGCTGGTTGCACCAGTGGCAGCCCGCTGCCGAGCCCCCGCTGCACTAATGTGCAGCACGACGTGCTACTGCTGCCCCCTGCTGGTACATCCACGTAAGGACAATGTCAGTGGTTGACTTTCAATGAGCACATCTCACATCTCGGTGGAACTGATAAGCCATCATCAGCCAGAGGTTATAATGTTTTGACTAAATTTATGATTAAGTTCCTCTATTGAAATAATTGATTCTTTAATTCGGTGCTTGTTAAAATGTGTTTGATAAGATCAGCTGTTAAATCCACTAATCCAAACCTATGCTTACCAAACAATAGTTAGAGGCAAGTACCAAACATAATTTAAAATAGAAGGTCAAATAGTTATAGAATTAATTTGCGGTATTATAATACAGAGAGGAATTGTTACCGGGCGAAGGAAACCCCTCAGGCAAATTCAAGGAAGAGACAAACTAAAGCAATCGCCCTGCTATGAATCATTTCCATGTGATGTTGCTAATGTTCTTATCACACATTTCAGCACCTCAATGAAGGAGAGACACTTTCCCACGGAGTAGATTGTTTGGTTGTCTGGGATTAATTTCCTTTTGTGAGGTGTTCCTGTCATTGCAGCTCCCAAACATACAGATAATTCTCAAAGATGTTTTCCATCCATCAGCTACACCAATTTCTGTTGGTTTGTTGTTGTATGTTTTTATTTATACAGTGCTTTTACACCCACACAGATCCCCACAAGGACAGAGAGCCTTTAAAATGTACTGGGACTCTTCACTGAAGATGACAAGATGTATTTGAAGACATAAAAAATAATCTGCTTGATCATTTTTGTCTTATATATTTTTTTTTATTCAAATATTTATATAATATTTGACTGATGAACATTTCAGAAGTGTTTTCATGTTTTTGCTACACAGACATTGCAGTGACTTCAGACACTACATCAGATATTATAAATTACTAATGTTTTTCCGGAAAAGTCCTCATGATGTCAGATTAACCTAGTAGATTAACTTTCTCTGATGTTTTTGCATTATTATTGTAATGTAAATTGTACTTTACTACAGCAGCTGAGTAAATCTATTTAATAAATGCTTCTTTCCCATCTCTGTTCACATAAGACATGATGTCGAGTGCAGCTCCTTGAAGTATAATTGGGGTTAGAGTCATGTACTTGAGTCTACTTGTTCATGAAATTGGGAAACCAAAGAAATTCAATGTCAACAAGCTGCTGGAACTTAAAATAAAATCAGGGCAAAACACAGCATTGTAATTTCACCTACGCTCAGTATCAGACGCACATGGATACAGACTACTTGCTGTCTAATGGTGTCTGCTTCTGACCAACGTGTTGTTGTAATAAAGAAATGTCCGAGATTGAAGGAACATCCACTGCTTTTTGAAGAAGACTAGTTTAGAAGATGAAGAGTTAATAACAAATACTGAAGAATAGTTGAATAAAGCAGTTCAACAAGCAAATATTTGTTTTTTCATAGGTGACATTCTCAAGGATCTTACTGTGGTAATTAGGATTATTTGTCAACAACAACATGTCAAACGCATTATTAAAGTTGTTAAACCTTCATACATGTGTGCAATATAAGGCATTCACATGTCTTTAATTTCTCTTGAAACATTACATGGACCTTTTTGAAACAATCCAGTCATATTTACTGAAACAATTTGTGTGAAACATGAATTCATTCGTTATGCATTTCAAACTGAATGATTCATTACATTGATCATTTTATGTATGTAAATAATTCAATAGTGTGAAATTTATTTTACATATAATATTGCAGCTTGGTGTCCAGGCCTACAAAACAACACTTCTTCTGTTGTATTTGTTACTACTACATCTTCACCTTCTATTTTTATAAGGAGCTGGTTTTGTGTTGTGTGACTAAGAGGCCCCCTAGAGGATGAGTCAGGTATGGCTCCATCCTGTTCATGTAGTCAGAAAAGTTCCCACTTTTAATATTTTTTATATTTATCAAGATCATTTCTGGAATTTGACTTCTTTTTTCTCGAGCTGTGACAACATTGTTTGGAGTTGAACCAAATCAAATCTAAAAGAAAAGAAGGAAAAACAAATGAGAAACATTTTATAAATTCATATTTCCATTATATTCGTTCCTTCAAAGCTTGTGTTCAACTGTAATTATGTTTACATGAATCTGACACTGATGGGGGCCACCTTGATCCTCTTCAAAGGGGCCTACTGGGTCCTCGGACCTCAGTTTGGGACACCCTATCCGGAAGTGGGTGGCGGAGTCACCGTCACCCAACTGGTCACACCACCGTCGACATACTGCCTGCTGGGATGAAGCTCGCCACCGGAGAACCGCAGATGTTGATATCAATCTGATACCGCGCACAATCCCACCAAAACATTTTGGAAGCGACCAATTACCAATATTTAGATTTTAGGAGAAGGAGGAAAGAGGCGCGCTGGCAACATGATGGAAGAAATAGACAGATTTCAAGTGCCGAGTGCCGTGCAGGAGGCGGAGATGCAGGCTGAGATGCAGCCGCTGGTAGGTCCCATCCAAACCTTCTATCTGTCATTATTTGGGTTATTTTACTTTAAATTAACGATCCGTGTGTGTGTGTGTGTCTGTGGCCTCATGATGCTCCCACTGTAATTCTGTCTCACCATGCGTACGGTTGATGGACCACCAGAGCATTTCATCAACTATCAGACACTAAAACGGGGAAATGATAGTAATATATGTCAGGTGATGATTTATGTGTTCATCGAGCGGCTTGTTTGCTCCTCTGTGTAATACAAGCAGCGTCCGTTCTGCTGCGTAGTGAGCAGCATCCGTCATGTCTGGCGAAAACAAGCATCCCATCCCAACACTCCATCCTCAGCATCCGGGGAGCAAGTTGCTCCGGTGGCTCGGTTCGCCTTCATGTGGTTAAACAGGCGCCTTTCACCGCGGACGTGTGTCTGTTTGTGGCTTTAAACCATCGTAGTGGGATGAAATCAGTGTGGATGATGTGACGCTGCGCTCTGTGGCCTGTAGCGGGGCTCGGGGTTACTGCAGCCTGCAGGGCGGCCTCTGCTGCCCAGAGAGCCAGACGAGACCCGGAGCTGTCTGACCTGCTGTCTATAGGCGTCCACATCCCTCCCTCACCCCCTCACCCCCTCACCCCCTCTCCACTCTGCACTTACCTTTGCCCCGCGGGTATCGGGTCTTCTGCTGTTCTGTCAGATGCTCCAAGAGCCATCTGAGCAGTCATCACAACACTGGTGCCTTTTCAATGGTTTAGATTGGATATCCAATTGAAGCTTTATTGAATATAAGATTGGATCCGTCAAGGTTTATATACACCCTAACAGGCAGGCATCTCCTTGGTGACTTGCTTTGCTCTGCTCATCCCATTTCTTCCCGATAACGAGCTTAATCAAGTGCAGCTGAAGACACCTGAGCGTCACCTGTAACTTCTTCAATCACGTCAGCTGAAGCTCAACACTTCACAGTTACAGAATTTGTGTGCATCAGCTTTACGGTGCATCGTCCGTCCTTTATCTAGCCAGTTGGGTGCAGCTTTAACAAAACCTTATGGAGGTTGTCAGATGATGGTTTTCTTACCTGTATTCTTGAGCAGTATGTGTGTATAAATACTTTGTAAACAACCAATATAAAATGCTTCATACTGTGCTTTTATGAGACAGACAGACAGTATACCTCACATGTTTTATCATACATGTACTGTGTTCTTCACATTATCTGGGCATTGTGATCTATCACATGTTAAAGACATCGATGCCTCAGTGATTTATATGTCTGCTCACCTTTCTGTCCACGCCGTCTCTCCTCTCTCCAGGACCCGGCCTCCTCCACAGCCTCAGAGGCTGACTCAGACACCAGAGAGGGGGAACCCGTCACTATCAACTATAAGCCCTCACCCCTGCAGATGAAAATAGGTGAGTAGATACTATCTGCATCTTGTAATCTGCAGACAGTTTAGGGTTAAGAGTGACGTACTGTAATGTACCGATCTGAGTTCAGACAGAATGTCTGTCTGCATCTGATATAATCTGTGTTCATGCCAGCAGTATGGGAGAACTCTCTGTACTGAGTGTGTATCTGGTCTGAAGGATGAGGATCAGGCTCTGTGGTGATACACTGGAACTGGAGTTCTACCATTTAATTGCTGATTAATTAATCATTCCTTATTTCAATTAATCTACTAATCCTTAAGTCAATATGACAATTTAAGTCGACGTCTTCAATTCGCTTCAGTCATCAAAATAAATCTAAAAAAAAGTAGTCAAAGTAAATTATCCTCAGGTTTGGGAAAGTGTTTTTCTATAGAAGTTTTTTCTTAGAAGACGACAAATCGATAAATGATTAATCAGCTACTCAACGAGAGACTCATTGTTTCAGCACTAATTAGTTTTAATTACTGACCTATCTTTAGTATGTGTTTGGAAATGCAGTCGCTCGTGTTTATGAATAGCCGCAGCCCTTAAAGGCTGTCTCCAGCCCCTTGGACCGACTCCAATGCTGAGCAGCAGTAAACAAGTCTTTATTTTCCTCCTCTCAGAGCACTAGTTCAGAAAGACAAAGTCTTTGAGGAACAACATTCAGGTGACCGTTAGCCAGTGCCAACGTAGGATGAATGGAGGAAAGTCCGGAGGGTGGAGCATCGATCCTGTTAAAGTCGAGAACTACTGCTACATTCATATTTCATACTTATCACTAGTCTGTGTAATGAGATTTGAATCCCTGTAATGCTGCAGACACAGAATCATCACACATACATGCACATGATGGATGCAGCTCGTTGAGTCGACGGAGCGCTCGATGTATCTTAATGAACGTAATCATGACGCATCCTGCAATTTAGAAAATGAGGTCCATCCAGCGCAAGACGGCTTTCGGCAGTGCTGATTACACAGGAAGGAAGATTCTGTTACTGCATTACCTGTTTCTCACCTCAAATGTTCTCCAGAACGAACCATAATGTACGTCTGCCCGATGACGTGAGGTTCTGCTACGTCGTTCCTTTGGAATGGAACATTTGCTAAAGTGGTTCATAACTGGTTCATCATCTCAGACCATAGCCTCTCCCACCAGTCAGATCAATCGGTGGTGTGGTGCATTCAGATGCATCGTCGTCGTGACGACGTTGAGATGCACGAGGCTCTAATGTACATTTAATGGCCATTAAACTCTCTATAAAAACGTAATGTGTAATTCCACGTGTGGTGTCACTGACATTTGAGTTCACTGACTCAGACGAAAGGAAGATCATGGAGAGCGTTTCAGTCATAAAGAGGAATCGATGCTTTTAGGTTTCTGTATAATTATATGTTAATTGAAAAAGTACTGCGGCTGACATGCTCAGTCTCAACAACAGTGATCATCACTTCCTGGTCAGCTGACCTCTGGTGAAGTCGCTGCAGTGACTGATTGTGCTGATATCCTTGTTATTGTTATTAGAAGAGTAAAACTGACAATGTAACACCACATAAGCAATATTTCAAGTGTCTTGTAAGTCGAGTCAAAGACACCTCAGTTACTTCTTGATGCAGTGTGTGTGTGTCGTTTGAACCCGTGTATGTGTGTGTGCGTCTGATGCAGAGAAACAGAGAGAGCTGGCGAGGAAGGGCTCATTGAAGAACGGCAACACTGCAGGAAGTCCAGTCAACCAGCAGCCCAAGAAGAACAACGTCATGGCCAGAACGCGGTGAGAAACCAGAGCTGTGGTGTCCGTTTGGAGGAGGAATGAGACACTTTCAGCTTCATCCGGAGGCTGCTGAGAGTTTAATTAAAATGTCTTTTTGTTTAAGTGATAAACTGAAGTCTTTAATCCAGTGCAATAATTTAGGACAGGCTGTTAATGAACAACTAACTCTGTATCTGTGTTCTGTGTGGGAACACTGTTGACTGGCACGATGTGGTTTGTGATGCAGGACACTGTTGACACACATGCACACAGGCAAGTAATATACTGTTAAATCAAGTTGGCAAGTTAATATCTCAATATGTCATATACCTATTATATATAGCATATATCAGAATCAGGGTTTGAAGAGATTCAGGGTATTTAATAGTTAATAATTAGACCTCCAGACAAACATCTGAGTGGTCCACTCACCTCTTCCTGTTTGCACCTGTTTCCCTCCTCCTCCTCCCTACAATCGTCTGTTCCACCCTCTTCCTGCTCCCCCGATCATTTCTCCTCTGTCCCGTCTCTCAATGCTCTCCGTTCTCTCCCCACAGGTTGGTAGTGCCCAATAAAGGCTATTCTTCTTTAGACCAGAGCCCGGATGAGAAGCCCCTGGTGGCCCTAGACACAGACAGGTGAACACTCCCACTCCTCTCTCCTCGCATCTCTTGTTCACACAAACACACAAATACTTATCATTATTTTGTTCTTCTTCTTCAGCGACGATGACTTCGACATGTCTAGATACTCATCGTCGGGGTATTCCTCTGCTGAGGTGAGTTATCTGATGTTGTGTCCTGTTACGTTCGCCCACACACTCGGTGACTCTTCTCTCTTCCATACTTTTGCGATTCTCAAGAGGTCCAAAAGTGATGTTGCATAAGACCATCTTGAAGAAAAACCCATTCACATCCACCCTGCTCCTCCATTATTTTACGTAGGCGTGTTCTCTCACTGCAGGTGCGCCGTTACATTGCGGACACACAAATATGTACGAGACACAAAACGAAGTAAATGTCATCTCTCTGCGTCTGCTCCTGCAAATCACGACGCGTCAGCTGTGGGTTTCTGGCTGGTCCGGTCTTGTTCGTGCACTCCAACAGTTTCCAGATCTTAATGCCACCAGGAATGATTATCTGATGCACAGTGAATGATGTAACCCAATTTAACCCATTGTCCCTCCCTGTCTGATCATTACATAATCCCGAGCTGTAAGCGAGGAGTACACCATAGCAACTGAGTGCTTGCACTGAATCTTGAGGAAGAAAGGTGCTGGTGGTAAAGCAGCTTGTTTTATAGAGTTGACTCTTAATGCAGACAAGGTTGGATGAGTTGGTTTTAATTGTAATGTTGACGTGTCAGGTGATCTCTAATTATACATCTGGGCGATGTTTTTGGATATTGCGTTGCTGCTCATCCGTCTTGTCGGAGGATGACTGGATACTCATCATCGTATTGTTCTTATCGCCGATCAGATAATCATGCTTGTTCTTTGATGCCGTGCTGCTGACTCTGTGTTATTCTGACTAATGTGATTTCTTGTTCCACTTTATGCTGCAATATAAATTATCTTCCGGGGACAAACAAAAGAAATATGATTTTGACAGACGGCAAAAAAAGACCTCGCATGCAAACAACAGCATTGTCCTGCTTCAAAAAGTAATCACTCATCACATTCATGACAAAGCTCCAACTGATGATGCGTACAGCCATCTGTGAAAGTGCTGTAACACAGTTTGCCTGGTGACAACAGCAAAGTCACGAGAACAGGAGCTCTTGATGTTTGCTAATTCTCTAAACCAGATTGAGTCCAATGTTTTAGTTTGTTGTAAAATAGTAACACACGTCATGTATGAGGCCAGATGGTGACCTTTCCTTCACGTAATGCTGAGCAAACAAGAAATCCTGATCCCAAATTATTCACCTTCATCACAATCAGTGTTATGATATGAGTAAGCATCTCTTCTCTTTCTCCTCCAGCAAATCAACCAGGATCTGAACATCCAGCTCCTGAAGGATGGTTACCGCTTAGACGAGATACCGGATGACGAGGATCTGGATCTGATCCCGCCCAAATCAGTCAACCCGACCTGCATGTGCTGCCAGGCAACCCCCTCCACCACATGTCAAATACAGTAACCCCGCCCAGCTCTGCCCCCTCCTCTTCCCTCTCCACGTAACATAATCCAGATCTTCATCTGCTGAGTTTACTATACCGCCAGAGCGGCGATAGTGAAGGATTGGTAGAATATTGTAATGACAGCTAAGTGCTACGATGACGATGACAAATAACTGAATAACATATAGAAAGTTTTGTTTAAAACTAGTAAAATATTCAATATGTATTTAAATTATGAGTCAGAGTGGTGGTTTCCTCCTATGGTAGGACGTGCACTTGTGTCTGAGAGCCCTTCTCCTGGTGAAAACGGTGTTACCATAAACACACTGATATTAGAGGACATCTATAAAGTGATTTTCATCTCTCCAAAGAATAAGAAACATGATCAATACTGCTGACTCAACTCAACTCACATCTTTGCGTTTGTATTCAAGTTTTACTTTTGATTTTAAGATGCTTACTTTTTTAACCTGAGTGACCAGTATGACTGTTTGTGTTGGAGATGATTGAGACGTGTGGAGCCCCCAATAGGAGACATCTGGTACTACATCATTGTACTGTCGTGGTTGTTATGTAGCACATGCCGGATCGCGGCAGTCATTCATACCACCTTTAACGCTCCCACCTTTTTGTACCTTTGGGTTATGGCTTGAGATGTTTCATGACGGAGCTTAGGGACGAATGTATGAACATGAATAGCTGAAGAACAAATTGCATGAAGAGCACTGGACTAAATGATTGACAGGGAAATAATAAGCTTGTTGCACCTTTTGATTTTTCACCTTTCTACTGTGCGATCACATGCAGCTGTCGTGGCTTTTTCTTGACTCGTATGGTTTTGAATTTGCACATTTTTTATGATTTCCGGGGCCACATGTACGTGTCCTTGACTGCAGAGCATTGACGACCTTTTATTTGACAGGAACCGTGTTAAAAGGGACACTTGCATATTGTTGCACTTCAGCACACTCGTTGTTACTCATTCCTTACGAGGTAAGATAGTTTCTTAGTGTCACTGAACCTGGTGATCACTGGACACTCCTTCCTTTCCATTTCTACTTTTGCACCACAGATAATCAAGGAGCACACAGGTTCAGACACCGGAAATATTTAACCCTCTCCTCTCCCTCTGCACACACATGCACATGCATGCATACACAATGCCAACTTAAAAAGTGATATAGTTTGCGTCGTCGTTGACTTGGAGCACTAACACCCCTTCATTTGCAACCCTCTGTCTCCCTTAAATCAGCTGATTATTTGCAGTTAGAGTATGCCTTAAGTACAGAGACATTTAAAGGACGTTTGTGTTTATTGCCATCTTGATAATTTACTTTATTTGAATTAACTGTTTTATTTAACATTTAGACATGGGTGATACCTGTTTTTCTTTGGCTTTTCCTTTTTTTTTTTAATGATTTTCTTGTATTGTAAACACTTCCATTACGGTATTTAACAATGTTATTGTTATGTGCGGTGTATGAAAATAATAAACACAAAGCTAATGAAGCATTCCCTGTTCTACGCTCCCTCTCTCATTGTTATCATGAATTGTAATTGCATTACTTTATCAGATAGAAAGGATAAATGAAGGATTTGCTTTGTTAATAAAAGTTGATAAAGTACAATAAAGTTGTGTGTTGTGGCACAGAAGGAACGGGCGGAATGTTTAGAAAGAAAAATAATTTTAATGTTAAAACCTTTTGAGCAATAATCATTACATGTTTACGTATATGTGATATCATACGGTCGGCATTGACAATCCCTGATTACAATACAGTAGCATCAGAAGTCAGAGCTTCAACCTGAAAGGCACCAACATTTAATCACAGTTGTCATAATGCCAGAAGGAAACAAACAATTCACTCTAAATGTACGTAGTTTGCATGTTTCTACACATTCGTGGACTCTACATGGACATTTGAATGCATCATGAGACGAGTATAAAAAGAAAAGAAATGACATCAGCAATGTTTCCGCCTCCTCCAGTGGACAAATAAGACCTCACGTTCCATTAGTAATATTATAAAAGATAATCAGACAAATAAAAAAAATGTATTGTACTAAACAAATTCATACAAAACTGCTACATGGTGGAATCGGTTGATTAACAAACTAATCAAGAGTGTGTGTGCCTTCAAATGCTCAGTCGGAAAATAAAAACAAATTGCTTAATCTTGTGTGCTTCAACATCACCAACTGGGGGGGTTTAATATTCAAATCCATCCCGTCTCTCCCTGATAAAATACCATCTTATTCTAACAGTTAAGTTCTTTTCAATGTACAGCAGCTGGCACTGTTGGTCTAAGAGAGTCATTGACAGTCACGTTAGGTCTGAATATCAATGACGTTCATTCAGACAGTAATTCTGAACATGTAGAAATTCCTCTCTGCTACAAAACCTTCAAAAGGCAAAGACCCCCTTGTTTTACACACTTCTACTATATATGAATCATTGTGGTGCAAGTGGAACCTTGAAAGCTTTTTCCTCGACTGTTGTCTCAAGTTGACAACAGTGTCTATCACGAAATTTTATGTTCTAAACACAGTACAATGAAAAGGTGATTTTTTTGGTGCAATGATTTGCAAGTTTGTCATGATGTGACAGCGTTTAGTATCGACACAGTAAATACGCCGCCTCTACCTACCAGCTCACCCAACGTCAAATACATGAAATGAAATACCCAAGCTCTATAATACTCTATAATGTATATTCCTCTAATTACTCTCTAATAACTACTAGAAAATCATTCATCTACAAGTCTGTGTAATCTATTATTCATATAATAATACTGCTCTACTGTACATTCACATTGTCCTAGCCTGCAGAGTAACTGTACAAGTGTGAGTTCATGTGTGCGACTAACATCCTCAGAGCTTCTTAACCGAACATCGGAGCACATTCGCCTCGTTCTCATTGTCACCTGCTAAAGAAGAGTGTGTGAGCATATGTAGTGTTTCTGAAAACTGGATGAACATAGAGTTTGGAGGTGGATGGCAGATTCTTACACGCACACACACACAAAAGAAAAAACTCACACAACACAAAGTAGAATAATTACAAATGAAGCAGTTGGAACTGTCACACAGACTCTAAAAAACCTTCAATAAATAGCAGTGGCCTCTGGGGAGAAGGGAAGCTCTAATTTGAGTACAGTCAGGTTCAAAAGTATGGCTCTATTTGCTGTTTGCACAATGTTACAAAAGTTCTGATAGTGGTCTGGCTGGTTAAAATGTCTGACTTGACCGGATTTGTGTAAAGGTGCACACCGCTCAGGTGTCTGTGTCCATCTGTGTGTATGTCACTATGTCTACTGCATGTATCTAATGAATATAAGTACAGTAAGTGTGTATGTCTCACACTCCGATCGGACTTTGGTCTCCAGAATCAGAGGACGACATGGAGAAGGAGCAACGGCGTCTCTTGGCTGCACCGGTGCCCTGGAGCATGTTGGGATGGAAGCCTGCGTGTCGCCGGGCGTGTTTCGTCAGGTGGTCACTCCTCATGAAGCACTTGTCACACATTGGACAGTTGAAGCGCTTCTCGCCCGTGTGTGTGCGGTAGTGACGTGTCAGCTCGTCTGACCGGGAGAACTTCTTGCCACAGTCTGGCCAGGTGCACTCGAACGGGCGCTCACCTGAGGAAACACACACACTTTTAGGGACTTAACGATAAGCACATTAATGCCAAAGCTCATTAAACATATCAAACATTAACATCATGGACTTTTTTGTAACTAATAATTTATTTCTTTAAATAATAATCTCTTTTGAGACTAAATGACAGAAAGAGGAAGTCTTAAAATGACATTGCAAAGAGTGAATCACATGGTAGAACAGCACTTTATTTGTAAGAGAGAACATGGTGGAACTGAGCATGTGCAGAGTGGGTGTCATCACTCCAGCTTGTTCCTGATTGGAGCAATTCAAGGGTGTTTCACAGGCCAATGTTACAACTGCCTCTAGTCTCCCCTACAGTAGACAATGTGTGTTCCCACAAGGTCAGTCCTCTCTTATCAATTCCAGTTGAGGCTGGTGAATTGCAGTAAAGGAGCTTTATTTAACATAGTTGTACACGCTGCAGACAGTTCTGATATCTTGTTGTATTTTGTGTGCTCTGGTTAGGTTTTTCTTCTGAAGAAAGTACAAATAAACTTTAAAATCGAGCAATTCCAGGAAGACCAGGCGTCCTGTTCTTTGTCTGAGGCAAATCAACATGTTCAGGGAGCAAACCTGAAGTGGATTTTCGTGGAACGAAATATTGATTTCCAAATGGTGGATCGTGATAACAGCCTTGAGAATATAATAAAGAGAAACGTCTGCCCCATCTCCTCCTCCTCCTCCTCCTCCTCCGCCACGTGTTCCGCTGAACCACGTCTTCTCTTGTTTACAACCAGACATGAGGGGAAAGGAGGGGGGTGACGTATGAGGAAATAGTGGTGCAGGGAGTGTTACCTCCGGCCAAGAGCACGCGGGGACAACAGTGTCGCAGTGACCTCCCATGTAATCACAAGACCACGTGTTGACATTCACTGGGGGATCACTTTATTCATATATATGATGCATGTCAATACAAATCTATTCATGGGAACTCCTGCAGCACTAAAGACTTGACTTGGACTCCATCCATGGTGGTGTAAGGATGACTTATCACAATTTACCATGCACATTGTAAACAGGGGCGGAGGCACGCGGTGTTCCCAGATTGCCATGAAGGTGCTTGTACAGACCAGTAATGCAACCCCGTCTCTCACATAACAAACACACACATACACACTCACACACACACATCCCCTGCCCACCTAGCCGGCTCCTGGCCAGCTGTGGGCCGGGAAGTCACACCCCCTGCAGGGGGCGAATTCAAGGCACGACCATTCTTATAATCTGTCATTCATTTGCAGGAACATGTGCACGTGTGTCACATTGCAGGGAACAACACCTGGACCGTGGGCCGGGCCTCTAACACGAATCACACCTTCATATCACACCATCACGTTCACCATGAAGTGAAGGATGAATGTTCAGACTCATCTGACGTGCGAAACAATGCCCAACAGTGACGTCAACTTGCGTCCGATATTAAACATGATGTCAGAAGTGACGCAGGGCGGTTTCGCTGTACAGAACCGGCCCGACCGGGTTACGTAGGCGTGTCACCCAACCCTCCACTTACCGGTATGGACCCTGAGGTGGGCTTTGAGGTGGGACGACTTGCCGTACATCTTCCCGCAGCCGGTGAACGGGCAGCAGTGCCTCTTCTCGGAGGATTCCTGCCTCGCCGTGGCGTGCTTGTTCCGGGACTGTTTGGGTGCCACCAAGCCCTGACCGTCCCCGGGGTTCAACCGGCAACTTCCCCGCTCCACCTTCTCCAGTGCGCCGGTGTCACCGGCCCCGACGCATCTGCTGCCCCCTGCGCTGATCGCACCCGGGTTGCATTTGTTCAAGTCCAGTAAAATCATCGCCACCATCAGTAAAGTCCTGTTCTCCTGGTTCTCTTTCACCGCGTCCTCAGTCCGCCCCGGTGCAGAGACATCAACATCTGACATCACTGATCCGGAGAGTGGAAAAATGTATTTAAAAACTATCCTAGCAGGACGCAATAAGTGATCAAACCGCAGTCATCCCAGGAAACATGTGGGTGACCATCCACACGTGTCTTCTTCAATGTGACTATTCCGCAAAGGCAGCGTTTTTCTGTTTGAGGCTGCAGGGCGGACAAATAAACACCCCCCAGGCAAATAGCAGTTTGAATAATCTCCCTAACCACGTCTACCGATCAATCTTTTTTTTTTACAAGCTGGATCGATAAAACACAGCTTTTGGGGCCTGAGCTATTGTGTCTGCGATCAGTCCGCCAGTCTCCCACACATGCGTCAACTTGTCCTATTTCACTTCTCTCCTCTCAACTCCAAGAAACAATTTCGCGGAATCCCACGGTGTCATAATAAAACAGGGTGACGATTGGCTGACGGGAAACGTGACTCGGTTTTGGGGGGTGTACCTATTCAGGGAGGTGAGTGATGAGGCACTTCGCTAATCAGAAGGCGAGATGGGTGAAAAGAGGGACGGACCGGACCGTGCTGCCTTCACGGACTGGTAAATGTGACAGTTCAAAACAGGTTCTGAACACTTTCCAACGCTGGTGAAATATTTGTCTGATACTAATATATTAGTGGTATTAGATGTTTGGAATATCTGGTGAAAATAGAAATTAGGACCTATTTGATTTATACATTTCTTTCTAGGGAAATACAAACTTAACCTGTATTCAAAAGACTAATTAAATACTTGGAGTCATAGATTAAAACGTATGTCAACTTTATCAAAGTGAAAATATAATTGTCTATTTAATAGTTTTAAATAGTAACATCAGACACATATCAAATCAGATATAGTCTGAATTTAGGGTTAATCTTTTAGTTGCCAATCACTTTGAGAGTGATGGCATGAGATCACACTTTTGGTCACATTATGTTTGTTAAACTGTCCTTGAGGAGAATTATGATGATGTAATGCACTCATACTCGATTTTTCGAAAAACAAAACCCTGTCGTGTCTGGGTTCCATAATATCATCTGAAACACACACAGACCGCTGATTTCCCAGCTGTCTCCAGGAACTGAATCTGGATGGCTGCTCCTTCCAACGTAGATTATGCTGTTATTCAATAGCAATAAACAGATTTGAATAATGATAAAACAACTACATGGTGATGCTGAGTTCTACTCGGTGTGAATACAGGTCTGTCTGCAAGATGAGAAGCAAATGCTTGTTCTTTTAAAGGAATTCAGATCAGATACAGGCGACGTCTCTATCAGTGTCTTGCTTTGTTCCTCTGTGCATCCTGTGTGCGTGCTCATCTCTGAAGGGAGGAACATGAGTGTGATCGCCATGGTGCACAGAAGCATTCAGCAACAAACAAAGCAGAACCACCATGAAAACAGAGCAGAACAAACTCCACTATCTTGTTTAGAGAGGGCGCAGCTTAAATAGGTTACTAATGGTAAAAATGTAAAAGAAGTAAGGAAACCAGCAGAAGCAAACTAAAACATAAAGGTGCTGGTTTGTCTGTTCTGGGCTACTGTACATGCAAGATGGTGGGACGAGTGTTGAGGACCTGCTGCCTATGTAGATATAAATAGCTCATTCTGAGCCAATGAAAACACAATAATCATTGGTGTCAGGTGATTATACTCTAATGAAATAACAGTTATGAATATTATTTTCCATTTCTGCCAAAATATTCCTCCAAACAATACACATTGCGCAATTTCATTTTTCCAAAACTACCATTCACATGTTTGTTGAGTAAGTAAGAGTAAGTTTATGATGCCTCCTTGTTTGGTTCTGTCCCCGTTAACAGCTGCAGTGTCGTCCAACCAAATCCGGCGGTTCATTATTCAGGGCGTGAAACAATATCTGTGACGTTAAAGGGACATGTGTTTAGATTTCTCAAACGTAAACCACTCTAGTCTATAATTCTTTAGCTGTGGACAGGTCTCACTTTGTGTCCCAGATTCACAACTGTGGCCTCGTCCCAAATTAGCACAGTCCTCCTCCGTCCTCCATTGAACCTATTCAATGCCAACGAAAACTCACTTGACACTCTACATGAGGTCGGTTCAGATTGGCAGGCACCCTGTTGCTTTTAAACTCAAACAGCCATGAAATTATTAGGGGTGTCGCCAAACGGGCCCCAACGGTCAGCTGGTTCTGTAACAGATATGGCCTTTCTTCTATTTCCCTCATTTGGGAAGAGACAGTCATATTCTTTTTGACCCATGATGTAATGTGCAAAACACAATATAACACATTATATATATATATATATTATAACACAAAACGCTAGGAGTGGGTCTTAATTAAACCAACAACAAATCGTGAGCAGGCACGGTCTAATTATTGTTTATAGCATATTTACGGGCGTGTTTAACTATCATGCACAAGAGGTTTAGCTACTCAGAAAGGGAGAATGTTGTACTCCATGACACATAGACGATGAGGAGTTCTGCAGTCATGCTTCTGATGTATGAGCTGTAACAGCAGATGTTTCTATATAATGCCATGCTGCTCATTTACTTCCAGATGTTTACTCAATAAGGTTTCCCCCATGCTGCCATACCAGTGTTCTGAGTGACTGCAGTGCTCACTCAGTGTTTTATAACTAAAAGATTGCGTCAGGATCAACTAACAGTGGTCCTACTCTTCCTCTTGATGAGCCCGAAGATGCATTCACTGATGTCTTAAAATAATACATTATATTAATAACCACAAGAACATCAGAACAGCTTGCATCTGCCACAATAACTTGGTTTGTCGTTTTTTTTAGCAACTCTTATGGGGCCTTATCTAAAGTGTTTCTTTAGTTTTAAGTGTTTTTAAAAATAAATCTGATAAGAACATTGTGTATAACTTTCAAATTTAGAGCTGTTATACATACGATTATAACTGGAACGGATGTGTTTTCAACAGATATGTACCCGTTTATCAATCCCACTGGTTAAAAATGCATAATGGATGACGCAACTCTGTAACTGCAGACCGATGCAATATGTTAAGTGCATCTGTTAATCTTGTGTTTGACACACAAACATGTCTCATATATAGGCCACACTGCAAGAGACTGCAAAGCAGCCAGACCACTTGAAAGCGTAACAAGACTCTCAGTCAGAAAGTGCTTCCAGTGCGGTGGGAGGTATATCCATCGGCAAAATTCCTAGAAAACCCTTTTCAGTTTTTGAGGGGATTGAGCAATGCTGCCGCTGGCCAGTTATTTCTTGGCAACTGTGCACATTTTTTATGTATCTGTTCTTTTCCCCGGGGCTGCTTATGAGAGAGGAAGTAATTCAGACAGGGTAGTTTGACAAGCAGAGGTGTTTTCCTCGATTTCAAGTCACATATGACCAAACTAATGATTACCCAATCAAAAGTCCCTTTATGCCACAGAGCTGCCATGTATGATACCATGGGATGAATGTTAATGGGAATGGCACAACAGGCAGAGAGGCCACATGACTCTCCTATACCGCAACATATCCTCTGCTATAGGCTCCATCCTGGCTGCACTGCAGCAGCGAGTCATCGTGTTTATTTATGGTGATTCTTTGAGTGTCCTATGCTCCTATGCAAACCATGCAAACTCGACAGGAAAGTACAAGAGGACTGTGGCGTTGAGGTGATTACTGGAGCATTACAGATGCTGCGTATGATCAAATCTGCCAAGTACTCGTCGTCTGTCTGTCAGGACATCCCGTACTGGGATCCGACTCCGTTTTACTCGATTTTGTTCCGCCATATTTCTAGGAACGAAACAGTGGATGACCCCAGGATCTGGAGCCGCCTTCCCGCTCCTGCTTCAGCAAGGCTGTAAACATTTCCTTGTAAGAGGAGGCGCTTCTGCCGCAGCTGTGCAGCCTCCCATAACTCCAAGGTGCAAGAGTTCAAAAAGTGCGCGTCACATCTGGGTCATGTTGTTGTGTGGACGTGACGTGTTGATTAGGTCTCGGATGAAGTTGTTTTCTTGAGTGCGCGCGCGTGCGCGTTCTGCCACAGAGAGGAGGAGGAGGCGGCGGCACGTGCATAATGTCAGAGTACAGAATGTTCCCTTCCACGATTCGGAGGTGACGCACTGCACACACACACACACACACACACACACACACACACACACACACACACACACACACACACACACACACACACACACACACACACACACACACACTAAAGCCAACAGCAGGGCAGACAGGAGCTCCACAAATTTAACAGTCCTGTGACTTCTGCAAGAGGCGCAGAGAGGAACTAAAATGGTCAAAGAGAGGAATAAAGTCTTTTTTGCTGTATGTAGTGGTGTGTTGCACGTAGTCACCACGGTTCAAATAGAAATACTTCACTGTAATCAGGCAAAACATGACACCAAAAGTTACTTACAATTGAATCAGCATCTTTTTTTGCATTACAAGTGCATTCATTCATTAAAGAGTTATATTGCAGTTGTTTTGTAAACAGCTTTTTCCAGTGTTAATGCTGCTTACTCTGCCCACTCAGTATCCAAATGACACAAAAAGTGCTGGCTTTCAGTTTGAACACAAACACTTGGGTGATTCACATAAACTCTAAAAAGCCTATAACACAAAGAAAAACAGTTCATGTGTTGTAAAAGATGCAAAGCATACTGTAAAATGTGGCCACAGTAATTTAAATCCAGCCGGTTGTACATTTCAGAATGTATGTGATTGTCATAGACTCTCCTTGAATGGCATCTATTGAAGGCTGAGATTGTTTGTGCCTCATGGCAGCAGCTGTCCCACGGATCTTCCGACAGCCATTGGGGGGGCAGGTTCAGCCTGACATCCTGCCATGCCTGCAGAGCAGCGGGTGGCTCAATACCAGATAATTTACACATCGAATGACTTGGATGTTTTATAAAGTGTTAAACAGTTCTGGCCTCCAGGTTTTACCTCACATCGTTTTTATGGTTTTATCCCTTTAAGCAGGACAATGGTTTTTCTCTTCCCCCTGCCAGTGCGCATGGTTCTCTCTATTTGTCTTTTTGACATTGACATGCAGACATGATAGCACTTAGCGCCTCTTTGTCAGGCAAGAACAGGCAAGACATGGTATACCAATCTATTTAATCGTTTATTTAACAATGCATGCCAGACATGATCCTATTCACATTTAAGAATACAGATTTGTATTTGCATTCAAATACTCACTACTTTGATTTCATATTATAATCTCTCTCTACCTCTCTCTCTGTCATCCTTACAGGTCGTCTCTGTACACTCGGAGTGGAAGAACTGCATGCATTTCAAGGACATTAAATAAAGTGTGACCAGAAGGGAGGGACGTCCCGTTCAGTTGTAAAAGGACAACATCAGCAATTATTGCAGAAAAAACATGTGCGTAAACTTCTCTTTAACTTGCAAGTCAAGGGTCGTCATAGGAGGGAAGCAGACCTGTTGATAATCATCATATGCTAATGTTTCCGTGAAACTGTACGATCCAGAATCGGGAAAAGTTTTTAAAAATACTGCACACAGAGATTCTGTTAGATAGTGTTGTGATGGCTTGCCTCCCTGTTATTAGTCTCGTCTACGTGTCGGGAATCATGCACAGTTGATGTACAAATACAGTACATACACACGCACACCCTCTTGTTTAGGTTTGGGCTAACAATATGTTGCACAACAGCCATATCACAAAACCATTTATAGAATCATGTACAGACGAGTTTAGACGTGTCTTGGTCTGGTAAGCGGACTCTTATCTTGCTGCATGGGTTAATATTTTGAGTAGGTCAAATAGGGGGCCTAAAGCTTCACCCTGACACATGCATCTGTTTTCATACTTAACCGTGCAGAACTGAGTTGAACAGCATGACCTTGCTCGGTTAACCCTTTCTGCCTCATCTGTGTAGACAACAGATCAGGAGAGGACAACTTGACTTCTTTCCATTTGGTTTGGTAAAGTTTGGTTTGTTTGAGCATGTGAGGGTGAACTTTAAACTGTAAAAAAAAAACAATTACAAAAACCCCCTTTTGGACTTGTGGAACTCTGAATTAGGTTTTTGTCGATCGGTTATGAAGACATTCACTCATATTCTATTGCCATTTATGAAGACGTGAAACAGTCAAGTACAGATTTCCCTACAATCTGCTAAACTTCTGTTGCATTTGTAAAGCACAGTGATCAGAAGCCTTCTGCTGAAGACAAATTCAAATCTTTCCTTCCTTCCACTACGATTCGATGATGTACATCCTAGCTTTGCATCACTGTCGTATTATTGTCCCTGAGCGCTGACTTTGGGTCTCCCTTTACTCACTGAAACATATCTGTTGATTTGTTTACATATATTAAAATCAGATCATTCTGATCACTCTTACTTCTACTGAGCCGGGTCTCAATGTACTCTAGGTTGTTGTGGGTTCAGATTAGTTAGTGAACATTGGATAGATCGACTGGTGACACAGGAATAAGTCAAATCATTCAATTCAAGCACTGCAGAGTCGCTGCAACACGATGCACCTCATGATGCCGTATAACCTGTCATGTGCAGAGATCACTTTTTGTTCTGGTGGTTTCCATACAAGCAATGATACAGTCTGCTCATCACAACCCTCCACTTGGTACATCAGATGTTTAAAGAGAGAAAAAACAGATGTTTATGCAAAAGCCATGTGTTGAAAATAATCACTGATATTTGGGCCTCATGATTCGGGGGCAAACAACAAAGAAAGAGAAATTCCACAGATATCTGAATCACTTCAGTCTCCACGTACTCCATCCATGCCCAGAAGGCACCCTAAGTTTGGTATACAGGCAACTGTATTGCTGTGTCAGCTTTTCTTTAGAAAATTCTCATTGGCTGCTTGATAAAACATTAAAATAAAAACTACTTTAAATATTTTAAATATGATTGAAATGTACAGTATATTAGACAATTCTATATTCAATAAATAATATAATACATCAGCATTTAGTGCATGTCGATGGTCATCTTTTATTTGATTTAAAAGCTTAATTAGAAAATACTTAAAATTTGACAAAAATATCACTGAGAAGATATAAATATTATTTCATTAATAATCAAACAGGCATTTACTGTAATTATCAGTAATGAGCACATAAATGTCAATAAATAGAATCAATCTCAAAATGAATGCAATATAATTAAATTAATTGTAATAGTGATGAAATATAAAACAAAGGAATAAAAAAAATGAGTAAGAAACATATTAAAGGACCAGTGCGTAGGATTAAGGGGGATCTATTGGCAGAAACGGAATATAATATTAGTAATTTTGTTTTGATTAGGGTATAATCAGCTGAAACTAAGAATTGCTGGGTTTTTGTTACCTTAGAATGAGCCCTTCACATGGAGCAGGTCATCATCCGCGGCGCTCGCCATGTTCTATTCCCAGTAGCCCAGAACAGACACAGCAAACAGATTAGGATTGTCTCTGCCTGATCTGAGTCGTCCATAGCTGTGAGTTCTGCATGTGCAAACTAAACTTAGGCACATTGAGTCTACGCCTGTAGTATGAAATGTGCTGTATACTGTAAATAAACTTGATCTACCAAAAGAGCTTATTTGAACCCAAACCATGTGAAGTGTTTTTGTGACGTTACTAACGTAACCATAGAATCGACTCATCATATACCGTTATTATTTCACAACAGCTATATGTCATGTTTTTGGAAGGCAATGAGCCGGTTCTCATCCCAGGTCATCAAAGGCCAATGCTTTGTCACAGGGCGCCCTGTCATGTCTGTTTGAGATGCAGCAGGCTGAGATGCAAAGTGTTTATGGCCATGATCAGTCAGTGTGACTCAATGCAAATGAAACATTCGAGGTCTCCGTTACAGTGCAGACTGGTCGTTGCTGATGTCTCCTGCTGTATGTTCAACTCGTCCACCAGCACGACCTGCCTCATCATGCGGAGTTCCTTTTGCTTTATATTGACATTCAAACTCACAGAAATTGGTTATTTTAAAGCCGGCTGCAGCTCATACACATGCCAAAGGTGCAACGTGCATTGGTAGAAGTGTCATTATTTGACGTTGAGGGATGAGAACGTGCTGCAGTCATGCACGCATGACTGACTTCTATGTGTGACAGGTCAGGCAGCCATAATGGTTTGTAGGCTGCCCAGTGTTTCCCCAACATGTCTCAGACAATAACGTGAGCTAAACAAATGTAAAAATATCACTGCATGATACTGACACTGCCATAACACCTTAAGGCCACCGTAGGTTCCTTACACATTTGGACTCTATCAATCCACCTGAAACGCTAGATGCCACTAAATCCTACAAACTAGTCCTTTCGTTTTCCCCATCTTACCTCTACAAAGCTATCAGAGAGGGACGTGTTCTCACCCCGAGACTTCCATTAGAACAATAAAGAAAAGTTAAACACTGATCTGGCTTTCATCTTATCCTAGTAAAAACCCAACGTTGCCTCTTTCATGTCACCTAAAGTTCATGTCTCTCTTATATTTCAGATACTCGACAGATGTTTTTGTTTTTTTTAATTAATTTGTAAATGAACTTAAAATAATACATTTTTGGACTTGAAAATGTTCAATATCCCCCATTAACCTCCATTTGTTTTGCAAAGGGTTTAGTCATCTTGTTAAATGCTTTCTTTAAAAGTTTCCCTTTTCAGTGGCTTGCTGAATAAATAAAGGAGAAGAGCAATGACTGACAGTTATGGAACAGATGAAGGACAGATCTATTAGTGGAAGGTGGATGTAAAAAACGTTGTACATCACGCCTCTGCCAAAGACTGAAGGAAGAGGGCTGGGCTACAAGAGAGCAAATGTTTTTTGGTGTCAGGTGCAGATTTGAATCAGCAATTGTTGCTTCTGAAAGATGCTCATCGTGTCCTCTTGTACCCAGCATGCAATTGCACTTGTTAGAGCTCTTGGATCAGGTCAGAGCTAATGCCAACTTGTTTTTGTGTGCGTTAACGTGTAGATATGTATGTTAATGTCACTTCACAATGCCAATAGGACTTTCTTTCCTCCTTCATTGGCCTTCAAAGCCGCGGTTTCAGTTATAGATTCGACACAGTGCTACGAGTGTGAGCAGGAAAACACTGGATGCTGTCCACCGCTAATCTCCGCCTTCAGTCCTTCTTACTTTTCCCTGATAACTGCTTTTAACTCTTATCACATGGCTAGTTAAAACCTTGTGTTTACTGCTCCAACCACTGCAGGTGCAGATTGCTGACAGTTGACAGCCAAGACTGGAGACACATGACACAGTAATGACCTTTTGACCGGAGTATGTTCGAACACTGAGGTGAAAAAAAAAGAAACAAAACAAGTTCTGTAGTTGTCATCTTAGTGTACAATGAGTGTAAGCCCCTTGTTCTCCATTAAATTATACCACAGTGGTGAATGAAGGTTGATATTACATTGAAAAAAAAAAAAAAAGGATTATTTGAAAGGTGTGTTTGTGTATTCAGAGGTAAGTTGTTGCCATGTTACAGAAATCACTTCCAGTGCAACTAGGAGGGAAAAAAGTTCCTTAAGACTCAAACCACTTGACCTCCTTTTGTTTGCTAGTACTAAGATCTTACAGGGTGGTATTATAATAAGAAGAGATTTTATGGAAAGCGAAGGTTTGTGTGTGACATGAATGAGATGGATGCTTTTGTAATTCAGTCTTCTCTCTCTGATTGGACAGTCATTCGATGCGTTCAGGAGTAACATACCGTTTTCTGACTCACGTGACAGAGATGTGATGCAACACAGTGAAAGATGTCTATTTGACGTAAAGGTTGCGGGTGGAAGACATACAGTACAAATACACCTTCCATTGCCATAACACCCCATTGAGAGTTAATTAGCTACAAGAGGAGGTAAAACTAGTCTAGATTCATAGCTCTTTGTTTTTGACTGGTGTACAGAAGGATCCCTACATCTCCCGTCCCCCCGCTAGTACCCAGGGTGAAGTTGCCCTCGACTATGAATCAACTTTTATCACCTTTACTAATCTAAAACTGTAGATCTGGTCCAGATCGAGATCAGCGGGCAACTTCACCCTGTTTTCACCTTTTCCCTCGGCTCTGTCACTTTTCTTCCCCGGTCCTATGAATGTGTGAGTGTGTGTCCTTGTCACGTGTAGTTTTGTCTATCAAAGCTGCGGAAAGCTGATGGAGTAGCCAGCTTCCTCATTGAGAGGCTGTCAGTCTTGGCTGTATCAGGCCGTGCTCCAGACTTGCTCCTGAGGAAGGGGTTCCTGGTTCCTGCCAGACCCCGCCCCCCTGGCCCAGGACCCCTGTCTGCTCCCAGACCCGTTCCCCTCTCCATCCTCTCACTCACTGACAGGCTCTTCCTTTGCGGAGGGGCCAGTGTGAGGGAAGGATGGGAGTCGTCTGAGGAGCAGCTGTTAGCTCTCTCCAGCCTGGAGAATGGGGAGCAGAGAGGGGCCCCGCTGGGCCCACCAAGGCCCCCGAGACGAGGGGTATCAGGGGCTGGAATCAGGTCCTCAGGGTCCTCTGGATCAGACTCTGTGTGACTAAGCTCTGCCTCTCTCTCAGGGTGAGAGGAGCCAATGTCTGACGGCTTATCAAAAGGGAATGAGGTGGATCCTCCAGGGGAGTTTGAGCGTTCTGCGGGAGTATATGGAGCTGAGACACAGCGTGTATCGATACAGTCAGTGATGCTGGTGTACTCTGCAGCTTTTACCTGGACTCCTGCCCCTAGTCCACTGTAGCAGCCTCTTGGAGTGAACATGAGACTGTGGGACTTGACCAAAGGAGGCTCATCCAGGAAAGATGTTCCTGTCGTAGAGAGGTAGCGGCTGCTCTTGGAGCGCTCAAGCAGCCCTGCTGAGGGAGGCGGGGATGGTTCCATGTCCCAAGGCGGTAAGATGGTGTCTGGTAAGAGGTGGACTGAGCGCAAAGACAAATCAGCAGCTGCACTATCGTCAAACATGCCTCCTGCTGTTCCGCTGCTGCCTGCCCCACCCTCCGAGTGCCTGTCGCCCAATCCGCTCGTGGCAGCACTGCTGTAGTCCCGGCCTCCCGGCAGCACCGTCTCCATTATATCTGACTGCAGCGAGGAGTCTCTCTGGAGGGATGGGACCCCTCGGAGAAAGACCTCCGCTGGCCCCACCTCCTCAGATGTTGAGACATAGATATCAATGCATGAAGATGGACGGTGCTGCTGGGAGACTGACAGTGTGGCCAGGGGGAGGGGCTTAGACTCCTTGGGGGCGGTAGCTGATGACACTGATTGTGAGCTGTTGGCTCGATGGAGACTAAGTGAGCGTTCTTTGAAGAAGCTCTCAGCTCGTTCAGCTCCACTCGCGCGTTCACAACCACGACCACCTCCAACATAAAACGAGTGGCTCCTTGTTCGTGTAGCCATGCCAGTAGGAGAGGGAGGGGACATGGAGCCCTCGGCTGCTCCCTCCAGTGCCTCCTGAAGCCGGTAGGCGTTCCCCTCTGTGCTGTTGAAGCTGCTCTGACGAAGAATGTACGCTGCTTCATGGCATTCACCCTGGCGGAGGATGTATGCTGAGTCTGTGCAGTCAGACGAGGTACGGGAACGTACTTTGTTGACTTCCCCACGCTCAACACCTGTAACACGCTCCAACGCCACAGCGATCCGCCCTATCAGCTCCTCCATCTGCGCCAGACGGATGTCAACAGTCTGCAGCGAGGCCTTCATGAAGTGCTCCCTCTCGTTAACTTCCTCCAGACGCATCGCCATGTTCTCCACCCTGACAGGGAAAGATGGGGGAGCAAAGTTACAAAATAAACAAACCAGAAGTCCAAACATGTACGATTGACAAAACATAAACCGAAATTCAAATGCTGAAATTATACAGATACAGAAAGGCTGAATTTCACACATCCGTCACTATCTAATCCATTTTCCATAGACTGAGAGGTTTGTCTGACCGTTCAGAGGTGACTCTGATCCTCTCATCATTAGAGGAGTGGAATCGGTCATCTTTCTCTCTGAAGTACTCTTCGATGCATTGCTCTTCAAAGTCATGGACTTTCTTCAGCTCGTCCTCGGTGATGAAAAGCTCTGTGAGGGTGATGAGGGTGAGAGTGTTAATGCACCAGCATCAAACTGACCTGCTCCAACATTACAAGTATTTACTCTGGCTTGTCATTTCATTTCTCTGCCACTCACTCAGTCCGTAGTCCCTCTCGTCATCGTCATGCTTGCGCCAGCGACAACACAGGTGCTTGAGGACCATGGTGATGTGACTGAAGATGATGAGCGGTGGAGGAAGGACCGGCCGCTCATGGAAGGTCATAATGAGCTGGTAACGCTGGAACTTCCAGACCTGGTTGGAGATGGACTTCACCTCGAAGAATGTATTACTACGGTAAGAGAAGCCACAGTGAACCAGGTAATATCACATGTGTTGATAGTCACTACATATCAATCATTGTCCAACCATCCATCCATCATACTGCAGACTCAGTGAGAGTGATGAAGCTCTCACTCTTACTGTTGCTTTATCAAATATGTACTTCTTGGTAATTACCCTGACAAACGTGAAGAGGAGGATGATTATCCTCGTGACACGGATTATTCTGAGGCACATTAACAGATCCTTAGTATGATAATGTTTTTCTTGAAGAAGCACCATCCTGTTCTGTTAATGTGCTCCGAGCCTCTAATGAGTGTTTAACAGCAGCCACAGTCACCTCTCTTTGTCTTTCACACACATGTGCTCACACACCTTGTGCACACATCTTCAGAAAGGTCAATCGTGCATGATTTATGCTACATCTTAACAGCTGTGTCTGCGTAAAGCAGCACGAAATGATTGTGGAGAGAGAGGTTACGTACTTGAACACGGCGATGAGCAGATTGACCAGCAGTATGTTGGCCACCAGCAGGTAGCAGGCCATGATGGCCGGGACAATCCAGGCACCCGTCTTACAGGGAGGCAACGCCACCACCACCCCGTCCTCTGTAGTGATGTTCTGCCCACAGGGCGCTGCAGAGAGCCACAAAACAAATACAAATACATTTAATGCAAGGAGCATATAGATAAAGACTCGAAACCATTAAAAAAATAATGTATAATAGAAATGTGCAGACACACAACCAATTGGAATACAAGACACACTTCACATAAACTGAACATAATTGATTATGAAAACTAAAACGCCAAATTAAAAACAACGAATGAAATAGAAAACCAATTATGGGGATGCAAATTAAAAAACATTCAAGCACGTAGTGTTTATAAAGGTACAGTATGACGATGACGGACAAGGAGACAAGCAGCAAAAACACCAAACTTAGTGCATAACTCCATACTTTGCAAACAAACAAGAAGCATAGTTTCGTCGTATGCTTCTTCTCTTTAAGAGGGGACTGAAAAGAGTGAACGCTATAATGATACAGGCTCACGTTCAGAAATGTGCATCTCAAAACAAAATAAATACATTCATCATGTATCAACACAATCTGTGTTTTCAATATATTTAAACATGGACTCAGTGTTTAAAATATATTGTCACATATGTGCACCATAGCTTCACTCAGCGATGGTCGATTGTTTTGAATCATTTGAAATGTATTTAGGATACATAGTGTGTTTTTTCCATCTGTGATGGTTCAGTTGCTGCGGCTTATCTGGGGAACATTCAGCGTTTGTTCTTGGTTTGTTTGCCTTTTGAGATTCGTTCTAGTCATGCTCATCATTGCTTCTTGTTCAATTGTTTCACACAATGCAGCCCAAAGACAGAGAACTGAAGTAACTTTCTATTTTTTTTCAAATTTTGACCTTCCAGAAAATTTCGGATTCAAGAACTCTGACAACTGAACCACGTGAAAAAACAGGTGATGGATGGTGGCTGATAATAATGTTCTGCTGCGGATGTATGCATGTGGGTGTTTTATCCCCGTATGGACTTGTATTCATATACAATTCGTATTGCTTTATTTATGTTCATGTTAGCTATATTGGGTGGAAATATTTTGGCAACGCTTCAGTGAGAAGCTGAACCGGCGTAAAGGGACGATGACGTGGTTTATGTGACAGACATGGCAGAGGCACTTCGTCAAATGAAGCTAATAGGAAGTTAAAAAACAAAAACGAAAGAATATCAGAGATTAGTTCGATAGTTCCTCTTGTTGTTTAAACACAAAATAAGAAAAACAAAGATTGAAAAAATATTAGACCAAATTTGAAAAGCGTCACTGCCATGTAACAGCCATTTGCCAGCCAGTGCCAAAACTATTCAGGGTAAAGTTGCTTCCAGATTGTGGCCTCAGGTCAAGCTACGAATTAGTCATTCAAATATTTGGAGAGAATTGTGAGCCTCTTTGAATCAGGTCTTCATACACTTTAAATCTTAATCCAGCATCTGAAATTGAATGCCATCGATCTCTAGGTGACCCCAGGTACCAAACACATGAGGGCAACTTCATCCTTCCAGCATGTGGAGCCGCATGCACACTTGTGTCTCTAGTGGCATCTAGTGGCAAGAGTGGACATGACATGGTGGTAATGTGAGGATGATGAAGGAGAGGTGGGTAGGCAAATGTAGTTAAATTGAGGTCTATATCTATAGATTTACTGGGATTTTGACTGTGCTGGGCACTGTGGAATGGACCATTACTACGCCAGGTTCCATGAGTTCGAAAGTAATTTTCGACCAGCCAGAGTTTTTCATTCAGCCTTTGCTGTAACTTCCTACTATGCATATCTGAAACAAAGAATGAAAACATTATTTCAGATCTCTTCTCTTTGGGCCACTCCTCCCATTCTGCACACACCATTATATATTTATATACTCCCATAGACAAAGGAACAGCACACAAGTACACTCTCACTCTCAGGACATTTCCTCGGAGACATGTTCAATTTATTGCGGAAAAATGTTATTTTTTATTAGAATAACGTAGACAATCAGAGATCCAGACAAACTAACACTGATATGAATGTCCTAATGTTTTCACAACATAATGCAAATATCGTCACATAGAAACAGAAGTTAAGAATGTCCCTCGTTCATAATCGTTAACAGTCCAGAAACAATCTGTCTGGTGGTTATTGGAAGTGTTTTAATGAACGTATTTGAAAAGAATGTTACAACCTGTGGAGAGAAGATAAGTGTGTATTCTGTTACAGTACTATTCTCCCCCTAATTCACTTTAAGGTATTGTAAAGCTCTGACGCTTTGGATGTGAACTCACGGTCAATCTGGTCGGCAAACACCTCTCCGTAGATCATCCAGTAAGGCATGAAGAAGATGTTCCGAGCGAGCATCCAGGACGGGTCTTCGTTAGGGTGGAGGATGGCCTGACGCGCCACTCCGAAACTCATTAGCACCACCAACATGATGATCACAAAATACATCATGTCGATCATCTGACGGAAGAGGGGTGGAGGTGGAGAGCCGAGGGAAGGAGGAGGTGATTTAAGAAGAGAAGAAAAGAGAATATATTATTAATATGTGATTAATAAAACGCAGCCTGTCTTTTCTATACGTCTCTGATCTGCTTTGACTTCAAATTGGTTTAACATGCCACGACATCATAAATGCCAATTACCTGACTATGTAACTGAATGCAAATCTAACTCTCCCCTTCCCTCTCTCTCTCTCTCTGGTTGTCATATCAAAGAGAGTTTGTGTCCAGAGCTCCACAGCCACGTCCCAGACAGCTGAACATCAGATACTGTCGGTCTTTGATCCGATCTTTGGTTTACTCTTCATATTGAAACGTAAGTATCAGAGGCTCTGATCTTGTGCTATCAGAGATCAAACAACGATGTTTAACAGGCCCTGAACGCCAGATACAAATCAAAACTTTGCAATCACGGGAGTCAGCAAACCTTTATAATCAGTCTAGATTATGTTGAGTTAAGTGAGACGGTAGAAACACAAAGAAGATAATGTGCCCAGAATACAAGAGATACTCTCTGCGTGCTTTCAGACAGTAGGGATTATACAAAGACTGTCTACACCTCGACCGGCACTGATGTTTCAAATAACAATTTGTCCGACAGCCAAATATTGTTCTTGTTTGTTTGTTTGATTTATTATTAATTACTACCCCTGTGGTGGAAAAAAAATCAGCTTTTACCACACTTGAATTAGAATAAACTCAATCATACAAATGCATCAAATAACCTTTAATACTGTTTAACTTCCTTTCACATCAACAGGAAACATCAGGTGCCATCTGTGAATGAAACTTCAAACCATCACACATGTCCAAACCCCGGCCACCTCTCACCATCTTTCCAATCATCATGACATAGGGACCCAGGTACTTGTTGACCCCAAAGATGTCGAGCAGCCGGATGTACCAATAGATGATGTTGACACAATAGATGACCCGTCCGTAGCTCATGAACGGCGGCTCCTGGAGACGCAGAACCATGCCGACAGAAAATATGAGGATGGCCATGAGGTCTGTGATGTTCCAGTACTCCTGGAGCCACACCTTCACCTTCTGTAACAACTTCCCTGGCTCTGACATAAGGATCTAAAAGAGGGTTGAGGAGCAATTAGGAGAAAGAGAAAGTGGAAAAAAAAAAAAGAGCTCAAATGCAGGAGCGTTGGGAAGAAGTGTTCATGACCACAAAATCAAAGGGAGAAATATCGAAGACCAGACGTGGACTGATATCGAGGAAACAAGATGCATTGTATCATGACCAACATCAGAGGGCAGTGTGGGATCACCAATCAGGGTGTCTAAGCATTGGAGGCATAGCAGGCGTTGCTGTTCAGCTGAGAATAACGTGACACAATGATTAATGCATTTCATACACTTACAGTGTAAACACAGCCGCATAGTGAGGCCGAGTTAGAGAGTCTCATATGGCTTTTGTCTGTTTACTATATCTTTCTGTTTCCCATCTCTCCTGCCCTCATTTCCCACCCACTCTCAGGATTCTATGATTCCTGTTGTTGTCCCTTTTTATAACAAGCTGTTTGATGACATGAACATAATGCTCAGCCTCTGCCCTCACACGTAGTGATTTAAATTGAGGGCAACATCATGGTGATGTCCTTTGTGTCTTCAGTTCAGGGGGGGGGAAGGGCTGAAGGATGAATAGTTCAATACGATTCTGCATGCGTGGTGCCGGTAACCGCCGCTGACATCCATCGTACCTCTCTCATCTTCTCAATGCCGTTGGTGAAGATGTAAGCGATGACGATCCACTCCTGCGGGGAAGGCCACAGGTCCATCTTGACCAGGACGATGTAGTTGAACAACATCAGGTAGCCCACGTATGCCATCTGCACAAAACGGCAAGAGCAAAGGGAAATAAAATACATGGCTTGTGCTTGTATTTTTTTTTGTGTTCAGTGAGGCAGGTTTTATTCTCTGAGGCCAATGTGGAAAAGGCAAAATCAAATTTAGAGAATGCGTGACTCCAACTACACTTTCCCTGACACGCTGGTTTTCAGATCTCATAATGGAGATCTGATTTCGTGACACCTGATGCTCCTAACTTGGCCTGGAAATGTCCATTATGTGTCTCTCGTGGCCGTACCTATTTAAATCCACGTCAGCTGTCCAGTTTAATTTGTATTGCACTTATAGGTACGCTGGGTCTCATCATGATCCAGACTAGATAGAATTTTAATCAGAATGCAAGACTGGCCACACACAAAAAAAAAGGCTTGGAGGACATTACAAAGGTACGCTAGTGGTACATCAATTCCTACTTCATAGGGTCTGATAATACACAAGCATCACGCTAAAGTACGCGTGTGTAAGTGTGACACTGGATGATGGGTTTACAAGGTAATACAACTCTACTGATGAAGGAAAGACCACGTTTTGACCCTGAGAAACCTCAGATTCTGTTCTATGGCTGCAAACGTAAAAGTCACACTGGCAGGAGCGAGAATCTGTGGGTGAAGAGATGACAAGGTCGAGCCAAAGATGGGACACATGCTGACAGACATATGCTTGTACACACATTCACCAACACAAGCGACACACAGATGGTTTCTAAAGTTTAGATAGATGTAAAGGCACACATGCAAAACACACTCTCTCCGACACATAAAACTCCCTGAAACTAAACTTTAAAAAAGTAGTAAGACTGAGTGAAAAGTACGAAACGTGACCCTTTAAAACCGCATTTTACCCGGCAGTCATTCCCCACATGCTGCTCCGCAGCGCTTAAACTCAGATTGTACGATATAACTACAACATCGTCTGACAGGATCATCACACACATCAACAGCTGTGTCGGGATTCCGGCTACATTTACATGTAAAATGATCGCTGAGAGGAAAAAAACGTTAAAAGCATCGGAGTATCTTTCTGAAGCGCAGCTCTTCCACATCTGTCAGCTGTTGTGCCGACTGGATGTTCTGCTCCGCCTCGCTGAGCACAGTGAACGCTGATGCAGAGATATGGAGAGGAATAGACTTATAATGGTGACAGATACAGATTTGTACAACAATCTGTGCATGATTTTGGGTATTCTAAAATCTTGTTTTTAATTTCTGGATCATGTAAAGCTCATTTGTGATCATTATGGATCTATTTTATGGAGATCTTTAGGGGCTGTAGGCGACAGGTTTCTGTCTTCTGTGAAAACTTGCTAGGATTTATCAAGAAAGTTGCTTGATGTAAGGTGCTGTGACAGCTCTTACAGAGAGCCACCGTAGGGCGTTCCACTCGGGAACAGCAGGATTTTGTGTAATCCTCAAAGAGTGCACACCTCGGCAAAATGTCAGTGTTAAAATGTTCCGTTTTCCCCTATGTTAAACGGGTCTTCCCCATAATGTAATCAGCTCGTCCTTGTTATTCTTTAATGCAGCTCTCCAGTAAGTTGGGGGAAATCCTGCTTAGTCAAAGAAACCGCAAAACCTTCCTGGCGGAGGTAGTCAAATAATATTTATTGCAGTATTTAGACCAGGCACATTATACCACAACTCAGAGCTTTCAGTGTGTTTACAGTCAGCACAAAACCACCTTATTTGCTTTTTATGAACTTTTTTTTCCTTCACTTTCCTCTCTCATCACGTTGCTTCCATCAGTCTCTCCGTGTCTTTCACTCTAAACTTTCCCACATTAGCAGAGCTGGGTAATGACAGAGTGGAACGAGAGGTTAATGACGATGGAGGCTCGATGTAAGGAGAAGCTGACTGCAGGGAACCAGCTTTTAATGATGCAGAAATAGAAGTACTGACAGCACATGTAGGGAGGAAGTAGGTGGTTTTGTTCTTGCAGAAACTGACCGTATGGAACCAGAACTTGACGATAGGAGCATTGTAAAACTCGTAGATCTTGCGTCCCATGGGGATGAGGCGGTGGCGATTCTGAACCTCCTCGACATCCTTCTTTCTGGATGTCTCTGTGGTTACCTTACCCAGCATTGCCTGGGGGGGGGGTGCAAACCCCGTGCGGAGCGAAGGGAGGAAGGAGAGCGAGTCGTGAGGGATAAAAGGATGGACGGAGTGGGGAGAGGTGGATGTGATGGATTGGATGAGGAGTGGGGGAGATTCAGAAAGATGATGGAGGTGAAGTATGTTGAAAGGAAGAGGTGGAAGTGTCACATAACAGAGAAAAAAGGAAGGCAAATGGACAGAGGATAAAGGGTTACCTTACTGGCTACTGTACAATCTTATCATCATATTCACAGAAGCAAGCGCAGGCAATGTCATCATTCCAAAATGTGATATATGTGTTTGAGGTGGAGTGTTGGAAGGTGAAGGCTGGAAACACGGTACGACAAAGACACAGACACTCATGGAATGTGTCTCAGACAACAAAGAAGAGCCAGAAGAGAGACAAGATAATGACAGAAAGAAGAGAGAGAAAAAGGAAAAGGAAGAAGATAAAACATAGATATCTCATTTCCATCTGGGACACATTTCCTTATCCATGAGAGAGGGTGCAGAGCCCATCGTTTGTATGGGTCATGGTCTTAATGTCAAAGCAACACCAGGTCGCTGAGGGAGTGTAAACACGGAATTGTATTGTATGTCAAGGTATATATCGCAGACCTGGGTAGGATTACATTGATTTGAAGCTTCTACAAATACAGTATTGATGGTGAAGCTCCCAGGTCCTCCAGCAGATGTGATGGTGAAAACACCACCACGATAAAACCTGTTTCAGGGCAGTTTTTTTGCTATTCATTGAACAAGGCACACAAAGACATGGCCTTCAGGGTGAGCAGATTCAGATGCCAGTGTGTAAATCACACCATGCCTTTACTGCACCGAACATGCGTACCGTCCGGTCAGCAGGTGACCAGAAACATCTAACATCCATCACAGTGCGGTTTATCGGAAGCATCTGAGAACAGGACAATACAATCTCCCTCTGTGGTGTGGCAGGCTGTGTGTATGAATCTCAGTGTGATTCATAAGTATCTGAGGGTGCATTTGTACAGTCAGAAGCCAGGACAATAGGAGGGGCTCCTTGCATCCTCCAGCAGCAGGATTCTTTGTTTAACACCAGGATTACACGTGTAAAATTGCCCGTTTTCTTTGCGCCGGCTTGCTGGCTGTGCCAAATGCAAATGGGAAGTATGTGCAGTGGGGCTGAAGGGCTTTCAAATTCAATCAGTTAACGGGACGATATTCGATCCAGCATGTGTATTACAAATCAAATACCAGTCATGATTTTAGTGCACAAACTGGATCTTTATATCATCTCCACAACTGATTGGATTGAAGTGGAAAAAGTCCAAATCCTGCCGTACATCTCCGTCTATGCAGATGCACCAACTCTTCCACTGAGAGCCGGGAGAAGGTGCTCAGGCTCTTCATGATTTACGCTCTGCAGCAGCAGGCACACAACGTTATATAATGCAAATCCTGGGCCTCCCATGCTCAGCAGCCCACATGCTGAGTGGTGTGCTGCAGCAAGCCATCACTGATGGGAGAGTGAGGGGCAGCAGTCGCTAGCATGGTACTGTACCTCGATCAGAACAGAGCTTACAGAGAGGGAGGAAAGAGACAAAGAGCTACAGAGAGGGGGGGAATGATGAAGAACAGGGGATCAATGGGAAAAGGAATAAAGAAGAAAAGTAACAAGGGAGAGAACAAGAGGGACTGTAGGAAAAGCAGAGAGAGAAATAGAGAAGGAGATAGATGGAAGGAGAAACATACACGAGGGAACCCACAAGCGGCGACAGACTGAGACGCTACAACTCCACGACCATGTCTTGGCTGAGACGACGAGAAACAGGAAAGGCCAATTTGGCTGGAAGGGTCCAGTTGGCCAGAATAGAGAAACAAGTATGTGTGTGTGTGTGTGTGTGTGTGTGGAGAACTGTGATGATATGTGTGTGTATCGTATTCTCTTTGTGGGTTGAAACTGAATAAAACTGGTCCACAAGAGATCTTTACAAAAGAACACATAATCTGAGCGATGTGGTCAGAGATGTGTTCAAATCACGGGTGTATTGTCTTATATGAATATGTGTTTAGATTCTGAGATGCGGGGCTGAGGTGGGTTCTCTCACCACGGAGTTGTACTGCGCCTCACAGTAAGATCTTACTGTGAACTCCATGTCTTCCTCCTCCTTCTCCTTGACCGGCTTCTCCGGCTCCTCCTCCTCCTTCTCCTGCAGATAAGCCTCCTGATCCTGGGGCATGTAGGACATCTCATCCTTGTTCTTGAACTCCAAGCTCAAGATGGACGGCGGCAGGAGCAGGCCTAAGATGACCTGGGCGATGGGGAAGAGAGGAAGTGGATACAAGTGTACAGGAAGTCAGTGAGTAGACGGATGTGATCGAGATGTTAAGTTATAAAAATTAGTACACATGGAACAAACCAGCCTTCAGCATCACTCTAAACATACGCATTTGACTCTCACATAAAATACATTTGACCTCATGAACATGGTCCGTTTGGCCCTGAACTGCTCGCGGCCGTGTGACAAAGCTTTGTTATTTACAGCAGCTCAGGTGAGGGCCGTTATTAAAAGCACTCCGCTGCCACGATGGATGAGAGGGACACACACAGCGGCAGCAGATGAAGGAGGCAGGAGGACTGAAAACCCTTCAGATACATAATAGTCAAAGAAGAAGATCAAGAGCGCAGCTGTACCCTCTTAGGGAAATATGGAGATGCAGAGCAGCGTTGAGTGTCTTCTACTGGTGTTTCCAATCACAGATTGTTTTAAAATCACACAAAGCTTCGGTTCATTCAAGTTAGCCTCCGTTGATTTCTGATCGATGAGATGTGGAAAACTACAAAAATTCATCAACTGTTTTAATGATGAACGTGTCAGGAAAATGAGATGACCGGACAAACTGACAGTTTTATGGTGGACAAATGAGGGGGGGGACTGGGAGGAAATACGATGTCATCCACTCGGTACAAAAGTGATATCTCAGCTTCTCTTGTCATCAGTCAACGGCTCAAATCGAAAGATGTCAAAAGACTTGATGTGTGGAAAAATCAATGTACTCATTGTAATTCATAGTCGGCACAGATCCTCCAGCATCCACGTTCTGATGTGAGCGTCAGTGTCGGGACTCGATGCTTACTGTCCTCACACCGATAGCAATTCAAGCATGTACACATGAATTATGTTGACATGTTTATGAGCGTTCTTTGCTGTATGTCATCGAGTCCTGGGGGCAGAGAAACTTGATGGTTGAACTTGTGGTTTCCTTTCTGTCTTTCTGCTCCAATGACCTTGCTCTCCACCTTTCACAAAGCACTTGGGAGTGCGTCCTGCTCGGAGAAGCTGGCCAGACCCGGCTTTCTGTCTCACTCTCTGTTTGAAGAAGTGTCTCTGTTCAACTCTGCATCATGTACAACTTTAACATTTCTGACCTGCGTGGTTGCCTTCAATCACCATACTTATTTCTAGGAAACACATATGATTTAAATTTACCTAAAGTGGCAGGAAAAGCAAGAATTTAAGATTATTTAGGGGATTTTTTTTTCTATTAAAAAATTAATGAAACATTATTAATTCAAAGTCAATTTCTTCTGGCTTTACGGTGCTGTAACTCTTTGTGATGTCATGTCATAACACCGGCTTCATCTTTACTTTACAGAACTGCATTTATACTGTTTTCAAATAGAAAGGAAAAAAAGTGCCCAAGATCCCAAAAAGGTTAACCGCACCCTCCCCCCTCAACTCAGACGGATGTTCTGCACATCGGTGTCGATGTAAAATATGTGGAACACAATGTTAAGGTTTTTTTTAATAATTAAGGTCAGTTCTTCTGTTCCCTGTGGCTTCGGAGAAGGCTTGGTAGGCTGAAACTAATGAAATTATGGCAGAAGTTCATGGCTTGTGGCTGATCCTCCTTCCTTCCACAGTCACAAGCGACTTACTGACGGTCACAGTTCTTCTTCATTTACAACATTTCACTGCCATGAACTCATGGGCATCATCAATTATTACGTGTTAAATGTTGAACCAGTTTAATCCTCAAAACCATGTTAAGAGTCCAGTTATAATTATCGTTTTTTTCTTGCTGAATGATGAAAATAATACCGGTTATCCTTTCTTACAGCTTCAATTGATGCCCTTCTTGCCTCTTTTTGTCAAACCAACAGTCTATAACCTTGACAGTACGATGTTTAGCCGATCTGGACATACTAACGCTTCATATTTCACACTCCAACCAGTAGGGGGCAACGTATCACCAGAAAGTTGTCTACTCCTACTGTCGGAAACAAGGAAATGCTAACTTCCTTATTATTAAGAAAAATGGCAAATTCTTACAATTAAGAAGCTTGAACTTGAGAATCTCAAGTGTTTTTGATTAAACATTCTAACTAATTGTTGCAGCTCAGGTTTATATTTGAATATGTCTAATAAGCTTATATCTGGCGAGCCCTATTTCTAATATTGTTATATTGCTTCCACAGCATCTGACAATATTCAGAAGTCATCAACGGAAAGGATTTAATGTCTGTAGAATCGTCCTGATAGCCGGGAGCCAGAAGCATTGGGGGTCAGCTGGAGGTGAGGGGGCGTCACTCATTATTTTCTCTGCATTAACTTCTCCATTATTCAATTATTTCACCACAACCTAAATAGCCTAAAGTCATTGTGAAGTGACGTTTTATATAATGTATGTATATGAATTCCTATAACTGCCGGTTATCCCTTGAACACTTTATACCTTCAGGCCCGAGTTCTTGCGCATGCGCAGTCGTCCCATCCACATGTCAGTCAGCAGCATCTGGCTGCACGTGTGAGCGATGAAATCTCGATGTTTGGCTGCTACCGCCAACTGCAGGCAGGTGGCGTTGCTCCAGTTCTTCAGCTCGTAAGTCAGGAGCTTCATGGCCATCTGCTCGTCCTGTTTATAGGACTGGTCCAGAAGTTCTACTGCCAGCTGGCCAAACTCTCTAGGAAATTATGTGCAGCACATACACAGACATACAAAGTCAGAAATATACATTATGCAGACTCAAATGTGCTTATAGATTAACCTGTGAAAATGAAGCTGGCCCAGACATCACAGAGAATTATTTTGCATACAAACACTTTCACTCCCAGAGAAAGAGACAGAAAACACTCTGCATGTCGACACGGCACACAGGCATGACCAAAGCATTACAAGCATATCTAATGTCTTTAGCAGATGCACGCACATGCATACAGCAGAGAGTGCCCAGCTTGTTAGGGATGATTAAGTCTGTATATGGTCCAAGGTTAAGTGGTTTGGGATGCTTGTTGTTTCTAGCGTATTCATACTGCACGATGATCAAGAAATACTAATGTCCAGAATTATTTCAAAGTCTTTAAGCTACAATGACATGATAACAGACCTGTTGTGAAATGGTAAACATGCCCTCCAGTAGTGAGAACACATGAGTAAATATGACAACACCGGGTCTGGGGACATGGCCAACAGGCACACATACATACAGAAATATAACACAGCACTTTAAAACATGCAAATTTAAACAAGCATTAAGCGCTTGCACTGGCTTTTAGATACGTCCCTTGTCAGACAAAGACGATTTCAATCAATATTTTAAGGAAGCCAAGTTTTCTGTGACGTTCACTGCAAAGCTCCGAGGAGGTCCTTTGAAAATGTGTGTGTGCGTGTTTATGTGTGTTGGGGGCCGGGGTTGTTGTGGTGTGGTTCATCTGTAGTATCTGAGAAGTATATACGCTAATTAACAGTTGTTTCCGTTGCCCAAATTTTCCTCTCTAGTTGATTACCTTCATCTCAAATGCATATTCTTAAATAACATTGATGCATGTCATTAGACTTCTGTATGTATGTCACTTACATCCCACGGGAGGCTGAAGCAGGACATTTTCCAGGGAGGATGGCATGCCAGTGTGTTAAGTGTGTGTGCATTTGCCCATATGTGCTGGAGTGTTCCCATCTAGACTTTGGATTAATGACTTAAAGCACAAAACGTACCATGTGATATGTGCTACTATTTGAGTATCATATTTAACGCCATGTCAAGATGATGTGGTTGACTGCACAAACAGACAGCTTGTGTGTGTATGTGTGTGTACATCATCACCCACCTGGAGTTGTGGTTCAGTTCCTGAGAGATGTCGTCCACCATGTCGTTCTCAGACGCTTCATGCGCCATGGCCTTACAGAGTTTACAGGCTACCAGGGCCTTGGCCATGGCCTCTTCACCGTGCTGCCAAAAGAACAAGGCCATCTTCTGACGCTTCATAAGCACCGCCCATACCATCAGCTCGTGGAAGGGGAAAGGGAAGTGGTTGATTTCTGGGTCGTCCAAATCGATGTCCACCTCTTCCTCTCGCTTACGGGTCGTTTTCTGACGGCCTCTGCGGATCGGCATGTCGTCCTAGTGGGGTTCCACAACACGTGAATGAGGGAGAAAAAAGAGACAGCAATGCAGGTATTTCCTGGGGATTTCTTTCCAATAATATTCATTGATATAAATACAGTTTAACAGCCCAGGATTTGTGTTTTTAGGTTGTTCTTTTAAACTATATCTAAGCTTAGATTATAAATCAAAGTGAAATCCAAGAAAATTGGATCATGACTTCAAAGGATAGAGGGTACGCATTTTATCCTCCACATGTTGAGAATTGTTGGAATGCAAGAAGGGAATAAGTCTTTGAAGGAGACAGGTGGAAGGACAAAGTACTACACAATAATACACCAAACAGGTTTTATACATTCTTCAATAAAACGCTTCTTATAGGATTTTCCTTTTTTTTTAATCTTTTCTCAACCAGAAAACTCAGTAGTTCAGTTTACAACTGTTTCCAGATTGGCTCCCTGTCTTTGGAGAGACTGCCAGGAGTTCCTAAAACTGCATGTCAGCATTGATCTCAAACAGTTTCATTTGAGGGCTTCTGACGGTTGTTCAATGACAGACATCTGAAGAATGACACTGAGCGATTCAAGAAATGCTGCTTGCTTTGAGTCAGATTAGCTGGACAAAGACGTACATGATAATACGACTGCAGTAAATGACTTGAGTCATTTTAGACAGTGACACTTCACATCCATCTGCAGTATCGGAAGTTTGCCCCAGTATGGATGTTTAGAAGTGATTACATGCAGCACAATACATTTAAATCTTCAGTAATCGTAAAGGTCTGGTGGAAACAGACGTCAATGTCACATATTCTGCTTCATGATCATGTTGCCGTACTGATTGATGAATTGACGTAAGAAAGGCACTGAGGCAGAGAAGAAGACTTTCACGGGCACGGACAGAAACAGAACATACTGGCAGGGAGATGAATTACAAACAAACGGACACACAAAGGAACGGACAGCCATGCATGTTAGATATAAATACCTCTGAGAAAACAGACACACGCTGAGATAAAAGCTTTATGATGTGGATACTTGGTGGTGTGCACATGGATGCATGTGAGTGCACAAACGATGCAGTATGTTCTTCCTTGAGGTCATCGCCCATTCAGTTTAATGTAAATAGGCACCTCGGACATGTGTCATAATGTGAGGTATGTATATTTATGCTGTCTGGAGCAGGTGAACTTCATGTGGTCATGATGCCGTTGGACAAACAACATTGTATGAAATGTTTATGTGACATAGAGCGTTAATCTGGCTCAAGAGTGAATACGGCAAAATACATTAAATATGCCTCAAGGTCTTCCTCTGAAGGACGGCAAGGAACACACTTAATGCTTTCGCTCAGAAGGATTTCTAACTATACAACCAACACATGTTTTCAGGGAGAAGACTGTTTCAGATGATTGAGTGAAAGTGAAAGAATGACTGCATAACAACCTTGATGAGAACACTCACCTCCATCCCCAGCAGTTTCAGGGCTTTGGGCTAGAAAAGCAACAAAGACATAAACAAACACCTTGTGGAATGTATTTTATAGAGCAATTTACTCTGTAAGCACAACATGGAGCAGCACAGACTGACAGATATTTTCCTTTTCATTGCACGTCACTCGTTCTCAGTTGAGAAGTTTCTATTTAAACTGGCAGCAACAAGGAGGGGCAGAATATTTTGTGGTGTAACTGACTTGCAGCGTACTCTGCACACGGCAGTGACAACCTCTCGCTGTTGCATGTTTGCATGTATTAAAGCAGAATGTATCGGTGCATTTAGTACAGTACTGTGTTTCCGTATTAAAGCAGGGCATGTATGAATTATGCATTCATGAGCCGTCATCAGAGTTGGTAAAAATAGCGCCGGTCTCCTTTGGGGATTTTGATATCTGCATCTATTTCAAGGCTTTGTTCTTTGTGTTTGTGTGTGTGTGTGTGTGTGTGTGTGTGCGTGTGTGCCTGCACGTGACTATGTGATCGCACGCTCATTTCATCTTGAAAATCATGGTTAAATTGGAACTGACTCTCTCTCCCCCTCCCCCCTCTCTCCCCCTCCCTCCCAATCTTATAGACAAGCTGTTGAGGACAGTAACTCTGCTCTGCTTGGCTACTTTTAAACATTTG